>QRFJ01004112.1:0-56286 GCA_006176705.1 Cocos nucifera | reverse complement strand
GGTCGAGAAAACAAACTGGACATTATAAAATCTTCGATCTAATCGATAAGAGGAAATATTATTAGTGAGTTTCTTGACTATCTAAAGGTTAAAGGGATTCCATCTCTGATGACACCTCCTTAACACAGTCAATTCAATTGGTGTGTAGAAAAAAATCATAACTTATTAGATATGGTAGGTCCATGATGTAGCTATCATGATTATAACCTATTTTTTTTCTGGGGTCATGCCTTGGTAGACTTGTCAAATTTGATCATCTTTGATAGATACATTCTAAATCTGTATTAGAATGTTAGTCCATATGAAAATGGAGAAGTAATAAACTAATCTTTAAGTTCCTTAATATGAGGGTGTGTCCAGCATATATGTCAAAAAAAATTTTGTGGACAATACATCTGATGCTTAGAATCAGATAAATATCTATTATTAAGGATATCTCTAGAAATATAAAGGATATTATGCTACATCGCACTGAACAAGGATATTTGTAAGTAGGCATCATTTTATTAAAAAAGAAATTTATCCTCAGAAAAGATAGGTGCGCAAGAAAATTGATACTTGATAAAGTTCAAAAAAAATAAATAGAAATTCTCAACCATATAATCATATAAAACTAATCAGAATAATAATCTATCCATAGGTCAAAAGAGTACGAAATACACCTGTGAGTAGGGTTTCATTATTGGAGAACAATGAAGCCCATAGTATTAAAATGATGAACTCTGACGCTATATGGAAGAGTTCAAAATAGGACCTCTACAAATGGCTGCTACAGCAACCAAAATGGGAATCCATGCACACTCAAAAAGAGTAATGGACTTTGGGTGGATGCACAGAGATATAAACCCTATTGAAATGCAAATGGGATTTTTAAGAAAAAGATGAAGCTGATGGTCAAATTGAAGAACTATAAAGGCAAATTGGTGGATAAAGGATTTTATGGCAAAAAAGGAGATTTGATTATGATGAAAACATTTTCACATAATTGTATGCTTAAATCTATTTCGGATTATGATTGCTATAGCAGCATACACTGACTATGAAATATGGCAAATGGATAGTAAAGACTGCCTGTCCTTAGATTTCTTGAGGAGGAGGTACTATGTCAAGTTAGAAGGATTTGAGTCAAATGATAAGCCAATCAGATATGCAACTTAAGAGACCTTTGATGGAATTAAAGCAAGCATTCAAGGTGTTGGTACTCATTTGTGAAAACAGTAAAAGAGTTTGATTTTATAAGAATGTGGATGAAACATGTGTGTACAAGAAAACTAGTGGAAGAACCGATATCTTCTGGTTCTGTATGTAGTGACCATACTCCTTATTGGATGATTCCCAATGTTACATAATAGTAACAATTATGGCTATCAAAAGTTTTTTCATGAAAGATTTGATGGAGAAGCATCCTATTACTCAGAGATAAGATCATAGAGATAGACTTCAAGGATTATGCTAGGCTTTCTCAATAATACATTGTTGTAAACTGAAAAGAATCAGTATGGATGGAGAGTTAAAAGAGGTTATTTTACCCATGATCAAGGCAACATTCTTTTAAAAGATGTTCTCAAAAACACACTAAGAGAGAAATAAGAAGTGTTCTTCCTTATCTTCGGTCTGTTGGATAAAATATATGCTATGTTATGTACAAGCTGACTGTTGCTTTATCGTAGCATTGCAAGTTGATTAAGCTGATCAGGAAAGATATTTGAAAAGTAAGTATAAAAATATTCTAAGTATTAAAAGACACTAATGATTTTTTTTTATAGTGCGTTTGATCCTTTAAACTAGAGCATATTTACTAATTTCAAAGTTTCAATTCAGACCAAGTGTATAGCAATCGTATTTTCAGGATATGTCTTTAACTCTGAAATGGTGGAGTGCTTAGGTTGAAAGAGTACTAAGCACCAACTGTAGCGACTACCACGACAGAGATACTTTGATACTCTTTAAATTTATCAAAGGCTTCTGATTTATATTTCATAAGATACATATATCCAAACCTAGATAAATCATCAATGAATGTAATAAAATAAGAGTATCCTCCTCTAGCTTAAGTTGTCATAGGACCACATACATCCATATATACAAGTTCTAATAACTCATTTGTCCTTTCTCTATATCCACTAAATGGAATCTTGGTCATTTTACCCATGAGGCATGATTCACAAGTTTCCAACGATTCATAATCAAAAGGATCAAAGAATTTTTCTTTGTATAACTTGTTAATCCTAGCCTCACTAATATGACCTAATCGACAATGCCAAAGTAAAGTATTATTTATGTCATCTCTCTTACGTTTTCCATTTTTATCAATATGAAATATATTATCATCCAAACATAGAGTCAACAAATCATTGCTAAATATGTCAAAATAAATATTTTCATTAGAATATTTGATCGAGCAACCTTCGCTCGTTACATTAAGACTATAATCTTGTTTTAATAACAAGGGTATAGATATAATATTTCTAATGATCTTAGGCATATAATAATAATTTGTAAGCTCTAAGATCTTTCTATAAGGTAACTTCAATATATTTGTCCCTATAGCTTCTGCTTGGATAAACTCTCCTCCAACACCATAGAGCTTGAAGTCACCTTTCTTCAAACTCTTAATTTTCTACAGCCCCTACAAAGATTTGCAGATATGAAAACCACAGTCGGTATCTAATACCTAAAAATTTAAAATGAAAGAATTTAATGATAATATAGTATGTATCTCATACATACCTTTTGGTGCATTATTTGCACCAGACTTCACGGTTGCAAGGTAAGCCTTGCAATTTCTCTTCCAATGACCTGCTTTGCCGCAGTAAAAATAGGTCATCTGTCCAGAGACCTTCTTTCCCTTTTTCTTCTTATTTATATCACTTTTAGGGTTCAACCTTCTTTTTGAACCCTTTTTGCCTGCCTTCTTCTTGGAGATCCCATCCACAAGAAAAAGAGGAGCCTTATCTTTCTTGATATGGCTTTCTGCTGTCTTAAGCAAATTTAACAGCTCAGGCAAGGAAGAATTCAGTTTGTTCATGTGATAGTTCATGACAAACTGAGAAAATGATTCTGGGAGTGATTGCAAGATCAAATCCTGACTTAACTCTCCATCAATAACAAATCCTAATTGACTTAATCGAGTGATTAGGTCAATTACCATCAAAATATGATTTTGTACAGATGTTCCTTCTGTCATTCTTGCATGAAATAATTGCTTAAATATCTCATATCTAGCAGTCCTACCATGCTCTCCATAAAGCTCTTTTAGATTGAGCAATATGGATTAAGTGTCCATGCCATCATGTTGCCTCTGTAATTTATTATTCATAGAGGCAAGTATGATGCATTTGACAGTAAGAAAATCATTTTGCCACATCTTGTATGTGGACTTATCTTCATCTATGGCATCATTTTCTAATAGCTTAGGATTAGGAGTATCAAGAATATAGGAGAGTTTTTCTTGACTGAGTACTATTTTAAGGTTTCTCAATCAGTCAATATAATTTTGATCAGTCAATTTATTTGAATCCAAAATTGAACGTAATGAAAGTGAAGTAGCCATTTAATCTACATAATAAAGAATAATATATAAGCAAATAATTCATGATGATAAACATAATTAAATTAAGACTTTAATTTAATTATATCTTCCACTAAAAAATCATAACCCTCTTATTGATTTTCTTAGTGAGAATAAGATCCTAATTTCTTATAAAAAGTCTTGTGGTTGCACAACAAACCTGTTATAAGTTCAAAGGTAGGAAACTCTTTCCAATTGCATTTTATGCAACTCTCAAAAACTTTTGCCTCTAAAACATTAATAGCCTTGTGTTAGTACAACAAACTTTAATATTTTAGTTTAAGTAGAACCCTTCATTTCTATACAATCAAAAATGAAATATAACTACTTTTATGGTTACACAATAAAGTAGTATATTCAAAATGCTGTAAGCATCTCAATGCACTAGATTAATGTTATATCTTTCCCCATGATAGATCTTGTGATTACACAACAAAACTAATATAGTTTTGGACATAATAAGAAACTAGTATGAAGGAAGGCCTTAATGTAGTGAATATAATATTAAGCATTTCAATCTAGAATTAAATTAATCAAATCGACCAGGTAAATGGGAGAGAAATGGGAGTCTCCCCATTGCTTTTCTTAGACACCAATAAATTGGTCAGGTCAGACAACAAAACCAATTAAAAAATCATATTCTCTTTACCAATCATGAACCATTTTTCCTAGACACCGATTGATCAATTAGACATCCTGACTGATTCAGCTATAAATTAATTATACTATAATTTAATATAATTTTTCTTTTTTATAGAGAGATTTAAATGGTCTTGATACATATTGATTTAAAATAAACTAAATACATAATAAAATTAATTATGATAA
Source organism: Cocos nucifera (assembly GCA_006176705.1). Lineage (NCBI taxonomy): Eukaryota > Viridiplantae > Streptophyta > Magnoliopsida > Arecales > Arecaceae > Cocos > Cocos nucifera. The sequence goes on along the minus strand of QRFJ01004112.1, from coordinate 51,887 downwards.
AATTTATATATATCTATTAACATGTATAATTATTCTAGGACAACCATCATTATATAGTGAATACTTTTTCACTATATCAGGGCAACCTTTACAGAATAATATATACAATATAATCTCATTATGATAAGAAAAAGAATATGATCTCATCATATAAATAAAAATATGCTAAAAAATATTATATCATATTTTTTTCGTTTATGCCATTATACTATAAGCAAAGCATTATATGATTTAACCTAATAAGGCTTGATCTGATACCACTGAAGGGAATGGTGTACAGGACGAAAGCATGGATTTCAAAGCAAAAAATATAAAATCAAATAAACCAAATCCAAACCCAAGGATCACCTTATTAGCAATTAAATCATATAACATGCATTTGTAATATTAAAGAAAGTATTAGAACATACCTCTTATCGCAAAATCCTAAATTATCCCTGATCGTCGGTAGCAGTCCGTCAGGAATTCCACCAGGTGCCCATGTGTTCATCCTCCAACGTTGATCCACATAAAGACTTGATCAAGACATCAGCACCTCTGATTTATATAATTAGAGTTCTAATAATAAGAACTTTAATAAAAAGGGCAAGACCTTCTTTAACCTTTATGTTACCTTCCTTGCCTTTCTATATCTATCTCTTTTTTTCTTTGTCTTCTTAATTTTTCTTCCTAATCTCTTAGTCTTAAGATAACTACTTGTCCTTATAATGATAAGGTCTAGATAAGAGAAAGAAAGAAAGAAAATTGGATAAAAAGAAACTCTTGTAAGAAAGAAAGATAATGTTCACTTCTTCCAGACTCTAGGTGTGCACCCTTATTTATAATGTACGTAGGGGTGCCATCTAAAATTCTCACGCCCTTCCCACATCAGCCCCATCATCAAATCTCATATCCATCTGAATTTTACATCATTTAAAATTACGTAGACTTAGTCCAAGAGGTGCCTTAAAATAAAAGGACTCTTCGAACTAATTCTACGTAGTTTTTCTATGAAGAGTCGCAATGCATAAATATATGGCACCATAATTCAAAGGTTTGGATCAGATTAGATGGCCGTCTAATGGCCCTTAAAGGGATGCCCATTCAACAAGAAGGCATGAAGATAAACTTTGAATAGTCAAAGTCCCAAGAGGCATTAAGAAGGAGTGGGCAGCATGGAGTCCAAGGCGGCAAAGAGTCTTGGGCGACAAAACATCCTGAGCGAAAAATTAAAAGAAAAAGGAGTATTTCATCTATAGAAGGACTCTTTTGCACCCCATAACAGATGTCCATGCCAATTCAAAAAATATTTATGCAACAAAATAAATGGAAAAAATTCAAATAAGGTAGGCGCCAACTAATTTCATGCGCCAAAAAATTCTTTGCGCATGAAATACTTCCCATGCACAAGAGAGAGACTCTTTGGTGCATGGGATTCTGGTATGTGGCATCCAATCTGAAGCCCAATCAGTCTAGATTAATCCAATTCAAGACCAAATCTTATTTGGCTGAACTTGGACCTTAATTAGCCTAAATTGGAAGTCGATTCGAATCCAATTCGAATCTAGGTGCTAGGATTTGCTACATATGCTAGCATGTTTATCTTGCAAATATGGTCTAATCTAATTAGACCCTTAATCAATTCTCTTTATGTGTGACCCATTGGATTTCACATCTAACCAGTAGTAAGTCTGGGTGTGATTTGACCTAATCTGGTTAGAACTTAACCAAACCAATTTAGCTCAAAACTAGCCAACCCAATTTGACTTAATTTAGAATGCTTTCTAATTTAATAATCAAATTAAAATTTTAATTTGATCAAACCCACAAGATATGATTAACGTCTAGCAATGTATCATGACTATCCGAAAGATGTAAAATTTTAATGAAAATACCAAAAATATCCTTCAGTGAAAATTATCATGCAACTAGATCCTTCGATCTGCCTGCATCCTGAATATGACTCTAGGTATGAAAATATGTCAATCCCAATATCATATTTATTTTTCTTTTAATCTTATAATAATTATTTATTTAATGAAATATTAGAAATTATTTCTAATTTTCATCATGCTTTGATCAAAATATTTCTGAATCATTATTTGTTTGAAGCAGGTAGGATGCTATTTCCTCTTACCAGGAGTAATTGATTCCATGTTAACCTACTCATAAACATCATATATATAATCTACCATATCTAGATCATCCCATACATAACTAAGTTACTAAGTTATAGTGAGATCAATAACCCTCTCAATCGAGCATACAAAGAATGTGCTAGTCTTACCGAAAAAATATTGATCCCTAACTCAATGTCCCATTGACTAGGAATATTTAAATTAGGATTTTAAGATTTTAGGTCTCACTGATATGATCTCATCATAATCCTAAAACTATAGCCTTAATTTATAGGATTCATCATAATCTTAAATAAATAATAAGACACTGCATATGATGAAATAATTATCTTTACATATTTTATTAAAATATGTCATTACATGAGTTTGAAAGACAAAAAACAAACAGTCCAAAAATAAACTGACTTGAGAGCATATTCCTTTCAATCTGTACATTCCTTACAGTTGCAGTCTATTTTGATTATGAAATATGGTAGATGGACATGAAAATGGTATTTCTAAATTATCTTGAGGAAGATATCTATATGAAATAGCTACTTGGTTTCACATCCAGTGATAATGATCACAAGGTCTGCAAGTTGCAAAGATCTATTTATGGACTTAAGCAAGCATCTCGGAGTTAGAATGCTTATTTCAATGATGTAATCAAATCATTTAGTTTCATCAAAAATGAGGAGAAACCATGTATATTTAAAAAGATCAATGGGAGCGTTGTTATCTTCCTCGTACTGTACGTGAATGATATCCTCCTTATTGGAAATGATATTTTCATATTGACCATAGTCAAAATATGGTTATCAAAGAAATTATCTATAAAAGATCTAAAAAAAGCATTCTTTATATTAGAAATTAAGGTTTATAGAGATAGATCAAATATGATGCTAGGACTTTTACAAAAAATGTACATAGAGGAGGTGTTAAAGAGGTTGAGCATGAAAAACTCCAAAAGAGGTCTAGTATCCTTTAGACATGGTATTCATCTCTCCAAGAAGATGTGCCCTAGCACACCTGAGGAGATTGAATGCATGAGCAAGATTCCTTATATTTCGGCAATAGGAAGCCTCATGTATGCTATGCTATGTACACGATCTGATATAGCCCATGCTGTATCCAGACGAAGAGCACTGGACTTCTGTAAAGTGTATCATTAAGTACTTAAGAAGGACTAATGATATATTTCTAGTCTTTGGCAATGGAAAACTCTAGGTCCATGGATATACTGACTCAGATTATTGATGATCTTGGGAGCAATTAGAATGATCTTGATGATCGATCATTCTAATTTATGAACTAGAAAAATTCTGATCCATCGAAAGGTATTTCGATGATGGAGATTGTGATATGTCTCATTACTATATGAAACTGAACCTAACTGAATCACACAAATAAAAGTTTGAATCTGGATGTCATCAATTATGCTAATCTAGTTTGATTGATTTGGATTAGATCCAATTAGATTCAAGAAAATCGTGCTAGCACATGATTAAGCCTAACATTCTCCTTTTGTAGTCATTTTGATTCATCTCGGCTAAGCCAAATTATTTTGGGCTCACTTGAAAATCCTATATGAGTTTGTCTTAGTCTGACTAGAGCTTGTCTAGATTAGAAAAGAGTTATCTTAATTCATCAGATGAATTTCAGACAATACCTACCAATTCCTATCACCTGTCATTTCCTATTTTGGACAAGGATCAATAGTTGACCCTACAAACTTGGACTTAAGGCCAAGTGGCATGCACCCATCGGAGAGCTCCTAGGGATGCATGCCCCTTGCTAAATGGAGAACAAACAGAGGGTGCACATCCCCTCTTGGCGTGCGCCCATATGGATTAGAGGCAGGAGTCCCACAGGGGTGGGACTCTAGGGTTCCTTGATAAGATCGAAGAGCTTGGCGCCAAGCAGTTGTGCTCATCCACTATTGGCACCATCTATGAGGATTAAAGGGGTCTCTAACCTGATTGGATCGGGTGACATCACTCCATCAATCAGATTAAGATCTAATTGAATCAAGCAATACGATTGGTTGAAGTGATGTGGCACTATATAGTGCAACAGGGTCTATTTAAAATCCTATTTGCACCTAGGGTTTGATTTGACGTGCCCATCTACCACACCCCAAGGTTGCTCCTCCTCTCTTTAATGCCTCCCTTTGGTCCTCGCTTTCCCTTCTCCAATCCCAAGAGGTTGGGCAAATGTAGCGAGCAAAGTCCAAGGATTTTGGTGCCTAGATCAGAAGAAGACATCCCTTGTTCGTGAGATGATTGTGACTTCTTTGAAAGCAATTTTGAAGAACCTTCAGATTAGATCCAGATCTGATCTTTGGTGTACTGATTCAGAAGAAGAAGACTTTCAGAACCAATCTGAGTGGATACCAGTAGAGGCCAGATGATTGCATGGCTAAGATCTAGAACTTCGAGTGCTGCAATTCATCGAAAGGATAATCAGATTACTCGATAAGATACAAATTTAATTTAATTTAATTTAATTTTAGATTTTGATATCAAATCATTAAGATCAAATTCAAGAACTCTCAGATCTGATCAATATTTGTTAGAAAATTTTTGAAATTTTTTTATAGATCTGATTAGATCAGATCGATCCTATGATGAAAAATGCTGATTTCTTCAATTATATATATAATATATATTGTAGATCTAATAGTTTTATAGTGTAGATTAATTTTTGATTAAGGCATTTTCCTTGGCCATCTGGTCATAAGAGTAAGAAGGGTTTAAAAATCTTTTCTTCTCATTTGATGGGATGCTCTTATGGCGTGTAAGGGTGCTGCGCATCTATCCTTAATCAAAAATCAAAATTTACTTTTCTATAAAATTTTAAATCCTAAAATCCTAGAATTTTTATGCATGTTTTATTTATAAACCCAAGTTAACTAAGAATTAAGATTATGAAATCAATTAGATCTAAAAATTATGAATTTTCAAATCTAAGACACCTTCATAAATATGGGTTCGGGTGTGGATAGCTCAATTAGGTATAGTAATTAATCAAATCAAATCAAGAGTTAGTTAGGTGGGATCAAGAGTGCTTAGATTTGATCAGTCTAATAGGATTAAGTCTAAGTCAAGGTCAACTCACAATCACATATGGTCGATAAAGTTAAGACCTAATTTGGCTCCATAGTTTGAGCCTGGATTGTAGGCTAACCTAATCGATTCTAGTTCAATAATTTATTATCTAAGGTTAGTTTGTCAGATATGATTGACTATTTTTTAATTGGAAGCTACTTAATCTGAATATATTTTTATCGAGTTAATGACATATCCTTTTCACCAGTCTCACTTACCTGGCCATTTGGGTCCACCCAATTCCAGTTTGAGATGGCTAACGATTCGAACTAACCCATGCCACTAGGTTAGTCATAATTGTTATGATTAAGTCAAGTTATGTCTAAGAGGCCTAAATCAAATTTTTCTAAGAAAATATTAAATCATAGATCTTCTACCATTGTAGATGTGCGGATTCTTTTTGGGGTTGATTATTCTAGGCTGGTTACAATAGTTCAGTTGTACTGAGAAGATGTAACCATGTCTATTAGCCATTGGATGCTATGGGTTAAAGGATGGATTGGACTCAATATTCTAGATTCAGTAAGGGACCAAATCAGAAATTTAATTCATGCAAATGATGAGTCTAACTTAATTAAGGATTGGAGCAATATTTTGGGTATGGTGAGCTTCATGAATTAGAGACCAAATTTAGTGCACCATGATTAAAAAATTATTGGACAAGAGTTGTCCACTCGTCGGTTGACCCATCACCAATAACTGTTAGGTGAGGTGGTGAGCCAGTCGATGGGATAGCACCACCTACTAGAAATCTATGATCGTGGAGATTTTCACATCTCTGCCAAGAAAGTATAAGGATCCGAGAAAATAGTAGAAGCCTAATTTGTTTAAAAATGAAATCTCTAAATAAATTGGTTAAGTCTAATTATAAATTCTAACTAGAAATTTTGACTCTCTATCAGAAAATATCTGCGTCAAATCCACTGGCCCGAATCCTAGACACCCATAAATTGATCGGATCCAATTACAAAAATTGACTGAGGAACTTCAAAATCATTTTAGGTTCTTAGAAGCTTATCTATGTATTGGACTAGGATCATCCCACCTTACCAGCTCGTCCGACCATTGAACAGAAAGCATCTTTAGAGAAGTGAATGGACGATGATAACAAAGCTAGGTACTATATATTGGGCTCAATGTCAGATGAATTACAGCACTAACATGAAGACATCAAAACTGCTCATCAAATATTGGCTCACCTATAAGAGTTGTTTGGTGAGCAGAGTCGCACAGCCTGATATCAAGTCTCTCAAAGATTTTTTAAGTCTCAGATGCATGATAGGTAGTCGATCCAAGATCATTATTTGATAATGATCAAGGATCTAGAGGAGCTTGAGAAGCTTAGTATCATGTTAGATAAGTACCTGTAGATTGATGTGATCCTACGTTCTTGACTGATGCATATGGGTACTTCATCATGAACTTCCATATACATAAACTACAATGTACCTTGGCTGAACTTATGAATATGCTAGTTACTGCTGAGCTTTTTATGAAAGAATCAAAGGGCTCAGTGCTTACTGTGGAGCAAACTTTCTTCAAAAGAAAGTTTTTGAAAAGAAGAAGAAGTCTGCGAAGAAGCAGAAGATAGAAGGCAGGAAGAAGATAAAGGAAGAACCAAAGAAGAAGATCACTAACAAAAAAAAAATGCTTCCATTACAACACCGATAGCCATTGAAAATGAAACTATCCTTTATACCTATCCAGCCAAAAGAACAAGAAGGAGGCAGCTCCTTCTGGAGGTATGCTCGTAATTAAATCTAACCTTATGATTTTTTCTGCATCCAGTTGGATGCTTGACTTTGATTCTAGTGCTCACTTGTACACTTCTATACAGAATCTTGAGGAGAGCAGAAGGTTGAGGGATAGTAAGATGATCCTGCGCATCGAAAATGGAGCAAGAATTACTACTGTGGTCATGGGAATCTATTCTCTTTGACTATCGTTTGGTTTAGTTTTAGTACTTAGGGAATATTATTATGTATCTGCAGCAAGTAGAAATTTGATTTTTGTTTCTTTTTTAGCACAAGAAGGTTATATAATTAATTTTTTTAAGAACTACTGTACTATTCTTTTTGAAAGAAATAAAATTGCAAGTGGTTTCTTAATTAATGATCTCTATCAGTTGCATGTTGATGTATCTATGTTTAATGTCGAGCAAAACATGAAAGCCATAGGAACTAAGCGACCTAGGGATAGTCTAAATAAAAGATATCTATGGCATCTTAAGCTAAGTTATATAGCAAAAGACAGGATTAACAAATTGAAAAAATCTGGACTAATAAGTTCGTTGACTTTCGAGTCATATCCGATTTATGAATCATGCCTTTAAGACAAAATGATCAAGCTCTCTTTTATAGGATATGGGAAAAGGACCACAGACCTACTTGCCCTGGTACATATAGATGTGTGCGACCCATTTGATGTGTCGGTCAGAGGCAACTTTTTCTATTTCATCATATTTATCGATGATATATCTCGATATGGGTATGTGTATCTCATGCGACACAAATCTGAAGCCTTTGAAAAATTCAAGAAATTCAAACAAGAAGTAGAAAAGCAAATCAAAAAGTTCATTAAGGTTCTTTGATCAGATCGAGGAGGCAAATACCTTAGTCAAAAAATTTTATACCATCTTTAGAAAAATAGCATAGTCTTGTAGTAGACTCCACCTGAAATGTCTCAACTTAATGGGTTTCAGAATGAAAAAACTAAATCCTATTAGATATGGTCTGATCTATGATGAGCTTCACAAACCTCTATGAGTTTCTTTGGGAACATAGTCTAATGACTGTAATCTACTTATTGAATAGAGTTCTTTCTAAAATTGTTTCTACTATACCGTATTAGATATGGCATGGTAAGAAGCCAAGTCTGAGTCACCTTAGAATTTGGGATTGTCTAACCCATGTCAAGAGACAGTAGGTGGATAAGTTAGAATCTAGGTCCTTTAAAGCTTGTTTTGTCGAATATCCTAAAGAGTCGTTAGGATACTATTTCTATCTTTCAAAAGACTAAAATGTGATGGTAAGTCGACATGCCATTTTTCTTAAGAAATAATTTATTCAAGATGATGGCATCAAAAGATAGATTAGGCTCGAGGAGAAAGCCTCTAAATAGCAACGAGCTAAGAAACCTATGGAACCCATTCAGATTGAGATAGTCCGAACACAACCTCCTCCACCTTGTAGATCAGGTAGAATTTTTCATCCTTCTAAGAGATGCTTATATATCATTTTAGAGGATGTAGAGGAAATATTCCTCACAGAAAATAAGGTTCCTGATGATGATCTCAAAACCTATGATGAGGTGATATCAGATATCGACTCCAAGAAATGTCTAGAGGCAATGAAGTCAGAGATTGACTCAATGCACTCGAACCAAGTCTGGATCTTAGTAGATCGATCTAAAGGTATTATACCTATTGGATGTAAATAGATCTTCAAAAAAAAAAAGATGTCAATGGAAATATAGAGACATTCAAGGCTAGGCTAGTAGAGAAAAGGTATAGTCAGCACGAAGGCATAGATTACCAAGATACCTTTTTGTCCGTAGTCATGCTAAAATTCATTCACACATTGCTTGCTATTACAGCCTATTTTCATTATGAAATATAGCAAATGGACGTGAAAATGACATTCTTAAATGGATATTTTGAGGAAGATATCTATATGAAATAGCTGCTCAATTTCAGATCCAGTGATAGTGATCACAAGGTCTGCAAATTGCAAATATCTATAAATGGACTTAAACAAGTATCTCAGAGCGGGAATGCTCATTTTAATAATGTGATCAAATCATTTAATTTCATAAAAAATGAGGAGCTCTGTGTATTCAAAAAGGTCAGTGAAAGTATAGTTGTCTTCCTCGTATTGCACGTGGATGATATCCTTCTAATTGAAAATGATATTTTTATATTGACATCAATCAAAATGTGGTTGTCGAAAAAGTTTTCTATGAAAGACCTAGGAGAAGCATCCTTTATATTGAAAATTAAGGTCTATAAGGATTAACTGAATAAGATGCTGGATCTATCATAGAAGATGTACATAGATGAGGTGCTAAAGAGGTTCAACATGGAAAACTCCAAAAGAGAATTAAGGCCTTTTAGACATGGCATTCATCTCTCAAAAAAAAAGTGTCCCAACACACCTAAAGATATTGAATGCATGAGCAAGATCCCTTATGCTTCGACAATAGGGAGCCTTATGTATGCCATGTTGTATACATGATCTGATATCATGCATGCTGTGAGTATCACGAGTAGATATCAGTCAAATCTAGATAAAGAGCATAAGACTTCTGTAAAGTATATCCTTAAGTACTTGAGAAGGACTAAGGATATATTTTTAATCTTTGGTAATGAAAAACTTCATATTCGAGGGTATATAGACTCAGACTTTATGTCTGATATAGATGATCGAAAGTCAACATCTAGTAGTTTATTTGTGTGCAATGATGATGCTGTTAGTTGAAAGAGTTTCAACCAGACCGTGATAGCAAACTCCACCATGGAAGCTGAGTACATCACTGCATTGATGCTACAAAAAAAGCATTCTGATATAAGAAGTTCATCGTAGAGCTCGGAGTGATGCCATCGGATGTCATCCCTCTATACTATGATAATAATAGTACCATAGCCCTAGTTAAGGAGCCAAGATCTCATCAGAAGTCGAAGCATATCGAGTGGTGATATCATCTCATCTATGATTATCTTGAGAAGGATTACATCAAGTTTAAGAGAGTCAACACCATAAATAATACGATTGATCCATTAACAAAGCTATTGAGCCAGCAGAAGATCGAAGCCGACGTTGAGAAGATAGAACTTAGATTTATAGCCAATTGACTTTAGGTCAAGTGTAAGTTTGTTAGATGAGTGTCCTAGAAGCGAGATTGGCTGACACTTGTAATATATTTTTTAGGAGTATTTTTATAATTTTGATTAAAATTAATAAAGAATTACTTTCTTCTATCACATTATGTATAAAGTATTTATGATATATTCTTTGAGTTAATGAAAATGATAATATATGTATTTTCAAGAGTTGAAAATTTAAGACGTGTATTTTCATAATTAACTCATAAATAACTCCCGATCGTAGGATCATCACAAGGATAATGATCGATCTGAAAGATTGGTGTACGATCGCTTTTCTAGGATAGATGAGTCTTGAGTCTATGGTGTGGAGATACTAGAGTGAGAGTATAAGTACTCATTGAGAACGAAGGAACTAAGCATGACTACCTCAAGCAATTATAAGAGAGTCTATCTTCTCATCGATGACTAAGCTCGATGTTGCAGTTGTGTGTCTGGTTCTTAGACCAGAGGTATATCGGTAGTTTACCTTGAGTGTGTTATAGTTTGACTACACCATAACTCAACCTTCTAGCCATTCGAAATTCTGAGGTGTATATTGGCTATAGCATGTTCATTGTAGGTACTGGATCACACTAAGATGAGATTTATCAAACTTAGTAGAGTATTCCCATGATGGTTATTAGATCAAGTTCTTAAGCCCATGGCCATTGCAGTGTGATATAATAGAAAACAGTTTACTATTAGGATTTCACATCGAACTCGAATCAAATGATTCAATCATATGACGAGCTGTTGGGTTTGATGAGTTCACCTAAACCCTATTCTTGTCGAGGCTCATGATAAAAGAACTCAATCACATAGATAGCTGCACCGAGAGGTTTGCATTTGGTTCTAATGAATTGCCACCATATACTACTAGGTGTCATTGGTAAATTTTAGGATCAATTAGAATGGTCTTGATGATCGACCATTCTAATTGGATGAACCAAAAAAGTTCTAGTCCATCGAAAGGTATTTTGATGATATTTTGATAGAAATCATAATATAACTCATTACTATATGGAATTGAATCTAACTAGGTCATACAAATAAGGGTTTGGGTCTAGATGTCATCAATTAATCTAACCTAATTTGATTGGTTTAGATTAGATCCAATTAGATTCAAAAAAATTATACTAGCATATGATTGAGCCTCACATTCTCCTTCTGTAGTCATTTTGGTTCATCTCGACTGAGTCAAATTGGATTTGGCTTATCCAAAAATTCTGTATGGGTTTGTCTTGATCTGACTACAGCTTGTCCAGGTCAGAAAACTGTTGTTCTAATCCATCAAATGAAAATAGAACATGATCTACCAATTTCTGGAATTTTTAAGACAAGGGTTAAAGGTTGATCCGGATGTAGGAAAGAAGGAAGAAGGGGCATGCAACCCCTAGAGAATTTCTAGGGGTGTGCACCCCTAGACATTTTCATGAGAGAGGGGAGGGTGCACGTCTCCCTATGCATCCACCCCATATGGATAAGGGAGTGGACCCGATCAAATTAGATTTGACCAAGTCAAAGAGTCTTGATGAGATCAAAGACTCTAGAAGAATAGTTGCTTGCGTCACCCTCTTTCCTTATCTATTTTTATGTGGCAATTTTTGAAAAATTTTGGATGATAAAACTAGTTATAAACCTGGTGTTTGGCGTGGCATATCAAATTAAAATCTGATTTAATCAAGAAATTTGATTGCTTGATCAAATAGGACTCTAGGGTTGGCGTAGGACTCTATAAAAGGACCCTGCGCCCTAGGGTTTCTACATGCCCATCTCACCACGTCGAAAGGTTGCTACATCCTCCACTTCCATACCTCCCTCCTCTGCTCCTCTCTCTCTTCTCCATGCCTAAGTGGTTGGGCAAAGTAGTGAGGAAGATCCAAGCTTTCTTGGCACAAAGATCAGTCAAAGAGATGATGGTGTTCGTGAGACGAACATGCAGCCTTCAACATTTGTTTTGAAGGTTCTATAGATTAGATTCAGATCTGATCTTTAAAGATCAGATTTGGAAGGAGAAGGTGTCTAGAACTAGGCCGAGTGGACTCTAGTAAAGGCTAGGTACTTATGTGGCTAGCTTCGGGACTTCTGGTTATGGTAGATCATTATTAGGGTAACGATTTATCCTAAACAGGTAACAATGGTTGTTACTATTTTATTTTAATTTTTATTTTTAATATCAGATCATAAGGATTAGATTCAAAAATTCTCAGATCTAATCAAAACTTGTAGAAAAATTTTTAAAATTTAGCTATAGATCTGATCAGATCATATCGATCCTGTGGTAGAAAAAACCTAATTTTTCCTACAATTGGATCATCCAATAACCTAATAGGATAAGACATAATTGAATCTAATTCAATTGATCTTGATCTAATCCTCATAACTCAATCAAATTGAGTCAATTAATAATACAATTGTTAATTAATCTTCCTTTAATTCATTATATTAGGTTAATCATCAACCACATTGATAATTGAACTCTTTAATGGTTCATAATAATTGATTAGCCATCTAATCGGATCAAAACTTCTGTATGTGTGACCCCATAGATTTGAACACTAAGTTGGTACCACAGGAACAAGCTTTCTAGACCAATTAAAGTGACCATCTAATCATGATACCCGATGATCAGATAGAGTCAAACATAGCAAAGCAATATTCATAACCTACTAGAATATGATTACCGTATAATTCATCCTCTTGATCAATAATGCTTAGAAAAATATTAGAGTTAACTATTAACTCTTGATTAGTAATCCTTATAGTATCTCAATCTACTTAATCTTATGACTCTCATATGGATTATCCTAGCTAAGATTTTGCTAAATTGAAATACATTGAGACATTCTCTCCAATTTTACTTGAAGTGGTCAATTCTCATCTTGTCTTGCACACCATCTTAACAAGTACCTGACTGTATCCAAAAATATTCCATCACTAAATTAAAAATTTAGGTAGTCTAGTACCAAAATATAGTGAGTTGCTTATAAGTAGACCTATCAATGGGTCGGATTCTAGTTGAAACCTGAATATCTAAACCTGAACCCAATTTTAGTTACTAGTATCAGACCCAAATCCGAATACCCGATGGGTCTGGACTTGAAGTTCCAGACCCGGATCCTAATGGATCTCGAGTATCCAGACCCAATTCTCGAATCTGAAACTAATATTCAAGCGGGTCCAATCGAAGAAGAGGGGAGGGAGAGACTGAGAGAGCGAGAGAGGGAGATTGAGAGATAGAGAGGGAGAGAGGGAGGTGGTCCGACCACCAACGAGTAGGAAAGGAGGGGAGGGAGGGGGTCCAGCCATCGATGAGCAGAAGAGGAGGGGAGGGAGAGACTGAGAGAGGAAGAGAGGGAGGGGATCCGACCGAGCAGGAGAGGAGGGGAGGGAGGGAGGGGTCCGGTTGCCATGAGCGGGAGAGGAGGGGAGGAAGAGACTGAGAAAGGGAGACAGAGAGAGGGAGAGAGGGAGGTTGTTCGGCTGCGGCGAGCCACGAGTGGGAGAGGAGGGGAGGGAGGGAGGGAGCCCAATCGCCAGTGAGTGGGAGAGGAGGGGAGAGACAAAGAGAGGGAGAGAGGGAGGGGTCTTGCCACCGGTGAGCCACGAGTAGAAGAGGAGGGGAGGGAGATGCTAGCGAGCCATGAGCAGAAGAAGATGGGAGGGAGGGAGATGCCAACGAGCTGCGAGCGGGAGAGGATGGAAGGGAGGGAGGGGGTCTGGCCGCCAGCGAGCATGAGAGGAGGGGAGAGATAGAGAGAGGGAGAGAGGGAGGAGGTCCAACTGTCGACAAGCCATGAGCGGGATCTGGCCATCGACGAGCCACAAGCAGGGTTCGACCATCAGCAAGCCACGAGCGGGAGAGAAGGGGGATGGAGGGAGACGCCGGTGAGCCAACGAGCGGAGAGGAGGGGGGAGGGAGGGGGTCCAACTATCGATGAGCAGGAAAAGAGGGGAGAGATAGAGAGAGGGAGAGAGGAAGGGGTCCAAACATCGGTGAGCAGCAAGCAGGGTCCAGCCATTAGCGAGCCACGAGCAGGAGAGGGAGGGAGGGAGGGGGTCCGGCTGCCAGCAAGTGAGAGAGTTAGGGAGAGATAGAGAGAGGGAGAGAGAGGATGGGAGATTGAGAGAGGAAGAGAGGAAGAGTTCTTAGATCGGGTCGGGAGAGAGGAAGAGAAAAATATATTTTATTATTTTTAATATATATATAATTTTTATATTATATTATTTAGGTCCCGGGTCTATCGGGTCTGGATATTTAATATCCTGATCCTACCCGCTTATATCATTATTTATCGAGTCTGAATCTAGATCTAGATAAATGAGTCTAATACTAGTACCAGATCTGGATCCATCGGATAAATACTCATGGGTCTCGAGTCTAAACCCGACCCATTGACAGCTCTACTTGCAAGTCACCATGGTGATCTTAGGTCAACGAGACACTTATACCTATATTCTCTTACATAACGCTCTTGATAGCAAAGTGCTCTGGAATGGTCATGTTCAGTATAGATCATATCCCATCTGTATGCTATACTAGTATTAACACACTCTTTGATTAAAAGAACAATCTATCCATATAGCACATAATGACCTATACTCGATATTATTATTATTCTTATTAATAATATATCATTTGATCACAAATAAGTTTAAGAACTACATGATAAATTCTCTTTTATCACTTTTGATATAGTTCTAAGGACTTTCATCATAACAATGGAGTTCGATTAAGAAAATATACAATCTTATGATGAAATATGCCAAATAACTTTTATTATTGAATGATTCATATACATATATAAAAGTGATATTAATTATCTATAAGCTATACGGTTGGATTTGGGATACATTTCCTAATAATTTATTGATTGATATTTATTTGATATAAAAAAATTTTAAATATATTTATAAGTTGAATTTGTTAATTGAATATTGATATTTAGTTATTTAAATTAATTTTACTGTAATGCATTGATATTGTATTCAAAATGATTTGCATGTTTATGAAGAGAGTTCTTCATGAGTATATGACAGTTGTCGCAACCCTTAGCTCGTGATCACAGGTCAGATACATGATAATTTTTATAGTATCAGAGCTTAACTAAATAAATTATGACATATAGAATCAGACATATGATGAGTGTAGGTGGATAGATACTAGAGACATTAGGATGATAATTTATGTTAATTATGATATAGTTTAGAAATGCTAGATTTGACATAAGTATGTTGATGGATTTTAATTAGAGTACGTAGTGGAAGTAATGATTTGAATAATTTTTAAGTTGATCAGAATGATAATTTGACTTGAAAATATTATAATGAAATATTTGTTTTTGAAATTAGAAGATGAATTAAGGTAGAAGTAATCCTAAATTTTTGAAGACTTCGATAAAAAAATTTAGAGGATAATTTTTTTTAGGAGGTAGAGAATAGAATGTAATACCCTAGCCCAAAATAGCCCAAATTTGAACTATGTCTGGTCCACTTAACCAGCCCAACTACCAAGAAAAGGGGCTAAAAAGAGCTTTGCAAAACTTCTAAAGTAAGGAAAAAAGGCCCAAAAGCACTTTGCATGATCTTTAAAGAATCGACAAAAAAAAAAAGAGGGGCCAGCACTATTGTGCACATGCTGGGCAAACGAATTGGATTCCTATCAAAGTCCACTTCTTTCCTATTGACTCCCAATTGGAGTTAAAAATTGAAGCTGAGAGGGAGTCTAAGTCCTCTCCTTTGGCTTTATTTAATAAGAAGAGGTCTTCTCATCCTTCCTATCGGAGACAAAATTCCAAATGAAAGAAAAATTATCGAAGTTTGTTAAGTTTTTGTCGAGATTTTCATCAAAAATTATGGCTGGAGCACCATTGGAAAAAAGATAAAGATCTTCTAATACTACAAAACAGGACTACGGCAGCAGTTTGTAACTGCTGTCATAGCTCAAAAAATTGCTGTCATAAACTATGACAGTGGTTCTCTAACCGCTACTACTGTAGCCATCGCCGTAGCTCTATAGCAGTGGTTGTTTGAATCGCTGCCATAGATAGCCTATTACAGTAATTTATAAACTACTGCAATAGATCGACTTATAGCAGCGATTATGTAACTGCTATCATGGATTATCTATAGCAGTGGTTACACAACTGCTGCCATAGGTAATCTATAGCAGTGGTTTCTAAACTACTGCCATAGGTCTAATGTAGCAGTTGACACCATTTGCATCAGGGATCTATGGCAGCGGTTGGCACGGATATGACAGCGATTATAAAATCACTATCATAGATCTTAAATAATTAAAAAAACTAAAATTTTACTTTTTTATATATTTCTTCTAATAAATATAGATATATAATATAAGAAAATATAATAAATATAAAAATTATTCTTATTGGTGCAGAATCTGATCAACGTTGGATCGAGCTAAAGTTAAGAAAGAAGAGGTCACCGTTGGTGATCTGCAAAATAAAATCCCGTCCGGAGTAGATGGTAGTGGCTCCAACAAAATCCTCCGATGATCAAGTCAGCTCTTTTGGCCAACAGAATGAAGTGCTCAGAAAAAAACTCAGTAGAATTTTAGGAAGAAGAAGAAAGCTTAGAGAAAACGTATCTGAAGGGTTCCTTTAATAGATAGAGCCCGGAGGATACTGATAGCGATAGTCATGGTCATTCGATAGCTAATCGCTCAAAGTCATGTAGGGTTTGTTACGGAGAGGGGCGCTGTCTGTAGTAGACTGATAGTGATAGTCATAGTCATCCGATAGCTGGCCGCTTGGGGCCGTATGAAATTTATTATGGAGAGGGGCACTGCCTGCAACAGACTGATAGTGACAACCATAGCCATCCAGTACTGAGCCGCTCGGAGCCACATGGAGGGATGAAGAGCTTTGACATATATCAATTTTAGAGAAATTCGGACTCCTAAAGAAAATATGGCTAGAGAGGATCATCTGGGAGGAATGCTACTTAAAATCTTGAAGTAATCTACTAGAGGAATCTGGATGAAGTTCGACTAATGGAGAAGTCCAAAAGAAGTTCAACTGATGGAGAAGCTCGACTGATAGAGAAGTCTAGAAGGAGTCCGATTGATAGAGAAGTTTAGCTGAAGAAGTTTGACTGGTGGAGTAGTTCGACTGAAGGAGAAGTCCGAAAGAAATTCGGCTCTTGAAGGAATTTAGCTAAAGGAGAAGTTCGGAAGGAGTTCGACTCCTGATGGAATTCGATTGAAGGAGGAGTTTGAAGGGAGTTGGGCTCCTGAAGGAATTCGACTGAAGGAGGAGTCTAAAGAAAGTTCGGCTTCTAAAGAAATTCAACTAAAGAAGAGGTCCGGAAGGAGTTGGGCTCCTAGAGGAATCCGACTGAAGGAGAAGTTTGGAGGGAGTTTGACTTCTAAAGGAATTCGACTGAAGGAGAGGTCCAAAAGGAGTTGGACTCCTAGAGAAATTCGACTGAAGAAGAAGTCTGGAGGGAGTTCGGCTCTTGGAGAAATTCGATTGAAGGAGAAGTCCGAAAAGAGTTCGACTGATGGAGAAGTCTGACCGAAGGAGAAGTCTGGGAGGAGTTCGGCCGCTATAAAAATTCGAAAGAGGTTAGTTTTGTTGTCTTGATCGCTGCGCGTTGGGGGCGTTGTCGGCGATTGTGTGCAGTGGGCGGTGTCGTGCCTGTGCGGGACTGTCTGGGAGCTTGCTGTGTTGGTGGTTTCGATCTCCGCTGGGTGTGAGTTCGGGTTGCTGGCTGCGTTGGCACGTTGCTCTGTGTCCTAGAGAGGCGCGGTTTCTGGCGGGCTTTTTGAAGGAGTCTTAGGAGGGATTCAGCCGTTGGAGGAGTTTGACTACTTGAAGGAGTTTCGACTGGGGTTTTGAACCACTGGAGGAAGTCTGGGGGGGTTCGGCTGTTGGAGGAGTTCAACTGCTAAAAGAAGTTTGGTTCCGGGGTTCGACTGTTGAAGGAGAGATTTCAATCATGCTTTTCTCATGCTTATCAGTCAAATTCAGGCTAAGATCAGACTGAACTTCGGATGGAGCGGGGTCTTATCCTCATATAATGTTTCCCACTTTTGAGTTGAAATCGAAAAAAGAAGTATAAAAAGCATGGACTGTCAGAAGTTCTTTTTCGGGTCGTCACCCATCTAAGGTTGAAGCCTCGAACGGAAATTCTTATTCTACAGGTTGAAGGAGATCTTATCTCCTACTAGTTTGATGTTGAAAGCTCGAAGGGAGATCTTATCTCCAGTCAAGATTGAAAGGAAAGATCTTATCTGTCTTTGACGTTGGTGTTGAAGCTCGAAAAAGATCTTATCTCCAACCGAGGTTGAAAAGATCTTATCTCCTGTTGAGAATTGGTATTGAAGCTCGAGGAAAAATCTTATCCTCCAGCTAAGGTGAAGGAGATCTAATCTTCTGTTGAGGTTGCAGTCTGAAGCTCGAGAGATCCTTATCTCCAAACCGAGGTGAAAGAGATCCTATCGGTCCTGTTGAACGAGCGTTGAAGCTTGGGAGAGATCTTATCTCCTGCGCGGGTTGAAAAATCTTATCTCTATTAAGAATTGCATTGAAGCTTCGAAAAGGAGATCTATCTTCAATTTCAAGTTTGAAGATAGATCTTAAACTCCTATTGAGGTTGGCATTGAAGCTCGAGGGAGATCTTATCTTCCAACCGAGGTTGAAGGAGATTCTTATCTCCTATTGAGCGTTGGCGTTGAGCTTGGAGAGATTGTTATCCTATCGAGGTTGAAAGAAGATCTTATCTACTAATTGAATGTTAGCGTTGGAAGTCTGCGGAGGAGATCTTATCCTCTAAAGCCAAGATTGAAGGAGATCTTATTCCTAATCTGATATTGGGCGTTGAAGATCGAGGGAGATCTTTATCTCCCAGTCCACAGATTGAAGGAGATCCTTATCTCCTATTCGACATTGTGTTGAAAGCTGAGGAAGATCTTAAATCCCAATCGGGTTGAAAGAGATTTTAATCTCCTAATTGAGGTTGAAGTTGGAAGCTCGAAAGAGATACTTTAATCTTTAACCGAGTTGAATGGAGATCTTATCTCCACGTTGAGTTGAGCGTTGAGCTTGGGGAGATTTATCTCAGCCGAGGTTGAAGGAGAATCTTACATCTCCTTTATTGAGATTGATATTAGAAGCTTGGGAGAGATCTTATCTCTAGTCGAGATTGAAAGAAGATCTTAAATCTCTTATCCGCAAATTTTCATGGTTGTTGTTTGTGAAGGATGCCAGAGCTCGTGCAACTCGGCTTGATTGGTTGGACATCTAAACTAGACCTTCTCTTGCAAATTAGGATAAGATTCTGCCTTTTGCATTTGACGTAGTAACGGTTTATCGTTGAAAAATAGTTGCAAGGAATTCTCCACTGAGCTTCTCCTTCTCCATGTCTTTGGACTACGAGGTTTTTAACTTTGCTTATATTAGGACGAGTTCTCCTCCTATTCTAACAGCTATAGGGCATATTAGATCGTTGTCGGGGCCTCTCCTCTCACCTCAATCTAAAAATGAACGAGGCCTTCGACTTGCTTACGTTAGGACGAGATTCTCCTCCTATTTCTAACGAGCTGTAGGGGCATAAGGATCATTGTCAGGGCCTCTTCCCTCATCTCGTCTAAACGAACGAGGCCTTCGACTTTGCTCATGTTAGGATAGGTTCTTCTACTATTTTAATGGACTGTAGGGGCACATAAGGACCATTGTCAGGGCCTTCCCTCATCTCATCTAAAATGAACGAGGCCTTCGACTTTGCTCATGTTAGGATGAGGTTCTCCTCTATCCTAATAACTATAGGGTGCATAAGAAGCTATTTGTCAGAGCCTCCTTCCCTTATCTCTTCTAAAATGAATGAGGCTTTCAACTTTGCTCACGTTAGGATGAGGTTCTCTTCCTATTCTTAATGGGCTATAGGGCCACATAAGGGCCATTGTCAGGGCCTCTCCCCTCATCTCGTCTAAAATGAACGAGGCCTTCGACTTGCTCATGTTAGGACGAGGTTCTCCTCATGTTCCTAACATAGCCACTATTGATTGCTTCTTTTCTGTCATCACATAGTTTTTGCACCAAGAAATCATAATAT
The DNA here is from genome assembly GCA_006176705.1 of Cocos nucifera. Classification (NCBI taxonomy): domain Eukaryota; kingdom Viridiplantae; phylum Streptophyta; class Magnoliopsida; order Arecales; family Arecaceae; genus Cocos; species Cocos nucifera. The sequence goes on along the minus strand of QRFJ01004112.1, from coordinate 31,746 downwards.
TGAAATGGAGGAGTTTTATTGAAGAAAAATTACTGGTAGTACATCCTCAGATTTTCTGAATTCTAAGATCGTGGGAGCATTGTTCCTCCGAGCTCCTTCAGGCAATAAGTTCTGGGCTAGACGACCTTCTCTACTTCATACGGGCCTTCCCAATTTGGGACAAGCTTCTCCTGGCTCTGAGGCTGAGAGATGGCGGCTCGTTGAAGTACTAAGTCTCCTACTTTGAACATTTTACCTCTAACTTTGGAGTTATAATATCGGACTATCCTTCGTCTGTAGGCCACCATTCGAACCCAGGCTTCCTCTCTTTTTTCTTCCAGTAGGTCAAGGTTGACTCTGAGGTCCAATGAGCTATGCTACTCATCGAAGGCCACGACCCATGCTGATGGGAGCTTAAGTTCGATTGGGATGACTGCCTCCATTCCAAAGGTCAAGATGAATGGTGTTTCTCCGATTGGTAGCCTTTGAGTAGTTCGGTACGCCTAAAGGATGTGGTAGAGTTCGTCCGCCCAGGCCTTTTTTGTCCTATCGAGTCTTGTCTTGATGTCTTGCAGCAGGATCTAGTTGGTTACTTCAGCTTTCCCATTTGCCTGTGGGTGAGCTATCGATGTAAAGTGATGGAAGATGTTTAGATCTTTGCAGAACTCAGCAAACCTCATTCCAGCAAACTGTTGCCCATTATCTATTATGAGGGTTTGGGATAGATCAAACTGACAGATGATTGACTTTCAGATGAAGTTCTGTACCTTGATCTTGATAATTTTTGCTAGTGGTTTGGCTTTGACCTATTTGGTAAAGTAGTCGATCGCAACCTGGAGGAACTTTCATTGTTTGGATGCCATTGGGAAAGGGCCAAGTATATCCATTCCCCAATGCGCAAATGGCCAAGGTGCGCTCAATGGAGTAAGCTCGGAGGTCGGTTGTCTTTGTATGCTTATATTTTTCTGATAGCAATCATATTTTTTGACATACTCCATAGAATCATGATACAAGATCGGCCAATAGTATCCTTGCTGAAGTAGTTTTTATGATAGAGACCTGGCTCCTACATGACTTTCATAAATTCTCTCGTGCACTTTCCATAATGCGAAGTTGACCTCTGAAGGTCGAAGATATCTCAACAACGATAGCGAATACGACATCTTATATAATTTGCTCTCATACAAAACGTACTGAAAGGCTTATTTCCTGAGTTTTTGAGCTTCTTTTGGATCACGAGGAAGAACTCCCTCTTTGAGATAGGTAACTAAGCGGTCAATCCAGCTTGACTTGAGCTCCATCTGTATAACAAACTATGATTCTTCTGAGCTTAGGCATTTTAGAATTTCAAAAAATACTTCTTTGGACAGTTCGATTGGGGCTGAAGTGGCCAATTTAGAGAGGAGGTCGGCTCTTGTATTTTCTACCCTCAAAATCCATCAAATGTTAAAATTATCGAAGGTCGGAGTCAAATCCTTCACTTTCTCGAGGTATTTCATTATATTTTCCTTTCGTGCTTTATACCTGCCACTAACTTGACCAACCACCAATTGAGAATCGCTGTAGACTTGAAGCTGATCTACTTTTAACTCTCTTGCTATTTTTAATCCAACAATTAGCGCTTCATATTCGGCCCCATTATTAGTTATAGAGAATTTAAAGCTTAGCGCATACTCAATGATGACTTCCTCGGGGTTGACTAAGACTAACCCCGCATCTGCTCCAGCAAAGTTGAACGAACCATCTACGTACAGGGCTCAAAAATATTCAAAAAGGTTGGCACTTTCTTCGAAGAGGCTCGGTTGCAACCATGGGATGCCGGTCTCACTCTGTTCAAGCTCGGCTTCATCTGGAATGGTGCATTCAACTATGAAGTCAGCCAGTGCCTAAGCCTTGATCGCTAGTCGAGGTTGGTAGTTGATGTCAAACTTTGTTAATTCAATAGCCCATTTTGCAATTTTTTCGAAAGCATCCGTTTGATGAAGGATTGCTTTGATCGGCTGGTCAGTGAGGAGCGTTATAGCATATCCCTAGAAGTAAAGTTGAAGTCTTCTTGTTGCAATCAAAAGAGCATAAGTCAATTCTTTTAACTTTGTATATCTGATTTTGGCATCCCTTAGGATCCGACTTATGTAGTAGACTGGCCACTGTACTTTTGCCTTTTCTTTGATCAGGACTGCTGCTAGCACTGCAGGGGAGACCATGAGGTAGAAAAATAGCTCCTCTCTGGATTCGGGTTTGGCTAGTAGGGGGTGAACTGAGGTAGTTCTTGAGCTCATCAAATGCCTTGTGGCATTCCTGAGTCCAGTGAAAATTTTTAGATTTTCTAAGGGTTTGGAAGAAGGGCATGCAGCGTTCGACCAACCTCAAAAAAAAATGACTCAAAGACGCCACCTTCTCGATCAGACGCTAAACTTTCTTGATGGACTTTGGAGCAGTCATCTCCTGGATAGCTCAAATTTTCTCTAGATTGGCCTCGATCCCTCGCCTCGAGATCATAAATCTCAAAAATTTTCTTGAGGCTACTCCAAAGGCATACTTAGTTGGGTTTAGCTCCATCTTATATTTTCTAAGTGCATCGAAACCTCTTCAAGATCAGCGACATGATTGACAGTCTTTCGGCTTTTGACCAGCATGTCGTCAATGTAAATCTCTATATTGCAGTCAATCTACTCCTTGAAGATTTTATTGACCAAGTGCTAATAAGTCGCACCTATATTTTTAAGCCCGAAGGGCATGATGCTATAACAGTAATGACCATGATTAGTAATAAAAGTAGTCTTCTCTTCGTCCTTCGGTGCCATCTGAATTTGGTTGTAGCCAGAGAAGGAGATGAGGAGCTCGTAGCCTGAAGTCGCATCCACCAGTTGGTCGATTCTAGGCAAAGAATAGCTATCTTTTGGGCAGACCTTGTTAAGCTTCTTAAAGTCGATGCACATCCTCCACTTGCCGTTGGCTTTTTTGACCAAGATCACGTTAGAGACCCAAGTCGAATAGCTGACTTCTCAGATAAATCTAACATTGAGAAGCTTATCGACTTCTTCTGCTATTACCTTCTATCTTTCTGGTGTATGGTCTCGAACTCTTTCTTTCACTGATCGATGCTTGGGGTCAACAGCCAGCCGATGTTCCATAACCTCAACGTCGATCCCAGGCATATCTACCAAAACCCAGGCAAAGACATTGGCATTCCTCCGTAAGAAGGCGATGAGCTGTTCCCAAACTTTGTCTTCCAGATTAGAGCTAATTTGCACCGTTTGCTCCACATTTTCGTCATTCAGGGGGATGGCCATAAGATCTTCTATGGGCTCATCCCGTTCTTCGATAAGGTCATCACGGACATCTAGTCCGTCAATGGGATAAGGGTCGGACCATTCTTCTTTTTGCAGGGTAATTGAGTAGCAGTGCCTTGCTAGAGCTTGATCTTCTCTAACCTCTCTGATCCCATAACTTGTCGAAAATTTCATCTTCAAATAATAAGTTGACACCACCGTCCGAAGCACATTTAGAGTAGATCGGCTAAGAATTGCATTGCAAGTAAAGAGAGCCTTTACTACCAGAAAATCCACCTACGCTCTGGATTGTCTTGGATATTATCCTACAGCCATGGCTAGAGTTATTACACCTTCAACTAGTACTGCAGCACCAACGAAGCCTACTAGGAGGGAGTTTATTGATCCAAGTTGACTATCAGATATCGATATTTTGAAAAAAGCATCATAAGATAAGACGTCAACCAAACTTTCATTATCAACTAGGACGTGATGTACATCATAGTCTGCTATATTTAAAGAGATTACAACCACGTTATTACGTAAAAACTGTACCCTTCATGCATCTACCTCAGTGAAAGTTATGGGTTCTTCAGTCCTCCATCTCTTCACCGATCCCTTAGATCTGCTGGCCTCTTCTCGCTGAAGTCTCCTAGAGATAGTATTGATGATGTCGAGATGTGGCCAATCTCCTTGTTGTTCCTTCCTCCTTGGTGGTTCTGACTGTGGCAGTGCCCTTGGTCGATCTTCTTTTATTTCAGATCGGCATCTGAGGAAATGATCCAACCAACCTCTCCTGATGAGCTCCTCAATCTCGTCTTAGAGATGGATACATTCTTCAGTATCGTGGCCATGGTCACAATGGTAAAGGCAATATTTACTAGGATTGTGCTTGCTGAGATGAGTGCACATCTTTTCAAGCCTCGGTAGTTGCTCCTTGATCTCCATCAATACTTACATTTTTGGAGCATTGAGGGGGGCATAGTTGTAAAACCTTCTAAGAGGAGAACTTCACGTCCTTCCATCGGGGCTACTTTGACGACAAGCTCGAGGAGGAGTTCGGGCTTGCTTGTGCTTGAAGGGAGTCCGTGAGCGCGTCCGAACTTCATTCGGTCCTCCATCAACCACGGGTTTACTAGACTCGCCCGCCTGCCGTTCTCCTATGATTTCCTCATCTTTCAATTTGAAGGCTTCTTCCACTCAGACATATCCTTCAGCCCGAGCTAGCAGATCAGCAAAGTCCTTGGGATACTTCTTCTTCAAGGAGAATAGCAAATCATTCTTTTGAAGGCCATCCTTAAGTGCGACCATTGCAATAGACTGGTCCAAATTTTGGACCTCCAATGCAGTAGCGTTAAATCGAGTGACATATGTCTGGATAGATTTCTCCTCCTTCTGCTTGATATTCATCAGGGAATTCGAACCTCGGTGCAGACGTTGGCTGTTGACAAAGGGAGTTGCAAATTGATGGCTCATCTGATTCAAGAAAAAGATGGTATCCGACTTAAGTATTGAGTACCAATTTCTGGCGGCTCCCTTGAGGATAGATGGGAATGCTCGGTATAAAATGGCATCTAGCATGCCATGGAGCAGCATCATTATTTAGAAGGCCTCCAGATAGTCGATCGGATCGATGGTTCCATCATAACTCTCAAACTGTGGGAGCTTAAAGTTTGGCAGGATTGATTCCTGCATAATTCTCTAAGAAAAAGAAGGGTCAGAGCAAATATCATTACCATATGAGGAGGAAGTATGGTGGAGTTCTTCGATTCATTGGCTCATTTTTGGAAGCTTTTGATCCAGCAAATCTTCACGATCGTTGATCTTCAGAGTTTTCTGGTGGAACGGATGCAAGGCTCTCCCCTGGGTTGAGTCATGGTCCGAGCAAGGGTTCTCCACCCTTTGCTTCTCCTTTTCGAAGATCATCGATTGGCTAGCCCAAGTCGGCCATCCACAGACCAAATCATGAAGCTCCGAAGAAGCCTACTCTAGTCAAATCGACATCGGGGCCTATCGATGTATGGCCCACACCACCTCTGTGAGATCATAAACCTGCTAGACTAGCAGGTTGAACTACTCCGCATCCACCATGGCTACAGATGAAGCTTGAATTGTCAGAGCTGAAGCAGGAGCGGATAGGTCTGGATGAGATCTGACTACAAAGGCCGTTGATTGTCGAATCAAAGCTTTCTTGGGAGGCATTTTTTATTTTAGAAAGAACTCTAGAGAGGAAGAAGAGAGATTGCTGCTGAGCACTCCTTTAAGAACAAGAGAATCTTATAAATAGAGGGTCCTTCCTCTAGCGCCAATCCTTTTGGTGCAGAATCTGATCGATGCTGGATCGGGCTGGAGTTGAGGAAGAAGAGGTCGCTGCTAGTGACCTGTAAAATAAAATTTCATTCGAAGTTGGTGGTGGTGGCTCTAGTAGGACTCTCCAATGATCAAGTCAGCTCTTCTAACCAATAGAAATGGAGTGCTCAGAAAAGAACTCAGCAGAGTTTTGGGAAGGAGAAGAGAGCTTAGAAAAAGTATATCTGGAGGGTCTCTTTTATAGTTGGAGCTCGGAGCAGACTTATAACGACAGCCGTAGCCATTCAATTACTGATCGCTCGGGGCTACATGGGATTTGTTATGGAAAGGGGTGCCACCTATAGCAGACTAAAAGTGATAATTGTAGCCATCCGATAGCTGGCCGCTCAGGGTCGCATGGGATTTGTTATGAAGAGGGGTGCTGCCTATAGCAGACTGATAGTGACAATCATAGTCATCTGATACTGAGCCGCTCGGGATCATATGGAGGGATAAAGAGCTTTGACATACGTCAATTCTAGAGGAATTCGAACTTCTAAAGGAAATATGGCTAAAGAGGATCATTCGGAAGGAATGCTACTTAAAATCTGAAAGTAATCCACTGAAGGAATTTGGATGGAGTTCGACTGATGGAGAAGTCCAGAAGGAGTCCAACTGGTGGAGAAGCTCGACTAATGGAGAAGTTCAGAAGGAGTCTGACTAGTGGAGAAGTTTGGCTGAAAGAGTTCGACTGGTGGAGAAGTTTAGCTGAAGAAAAAGTCCAAAAGGAGTTCAGCTCTCGGTGGAATCCAATTGAAGGAGAAGTTTGGAGGGAGTTCGACTCCTAAAGAAATCTGATTGAAGGAGAAGTCTGAAGAAAGTTCGGCTCCTAGAGGAATCCGACTGAAGGAGGAATCCGGAGGGAGTTCGACTCCTGAAGAAATCCGACTGAAGGAGAGGTCTGGAAGGAGTTGGGCTCTTGGAGGAATCCAACTGAAGGAGAAGTTTGGAAGAAGTTTGGCTCCTGAAGGAATCTGACTGAAGGAGAGATCTCAAAGGAGTTGGGCTCCTAGAGGAATCCGATTGAAGGAGAAGTTCGGAGGAAGTTCAGCTCCTGAAGAAATCCGATTGAAGGAAAAATCTGGAAGGAGTCTGATTGATAGAGAAGTTCGGCCAAAGGAGAAGTTTGGAAAGACTTTGGCAGCTATAGGAGTTCAAAAGGGATTCGACCGCTGGAGGAGTCCAAAAGGAGTTCGACCACTGTAGGAGTTCGAAAGGGGTTCGACCGCTAGAGGAGTTCGGAAGGGGTTCGACCGCTAGAGAAGTTTGGCTACTTGAAGGAGTTTGGTTGGGGTTTGACTGTTGGAGGGAGTCCGAGGGTGTTCGATCACTGGAGGAGTTTGGCTGCTAAAGGAGTTCGATCGGGGTTCGGCTGCTGGAGGGAGAATTTCCAATCGAAGCTCTTTCATGACTACTAGTCGCATTAGGCTAAGTATCAGACTGGACTTCGTTGGGAGTGGAGTTTATCCCCAATAATTCTGAAATGCTAAAATTTTATTATCAAATAAAATTTATTATAATATTTTTATAAAAAATAAAATACAATAAAAGTCTCCTAAATCTACATCATCGTCATCGTCACTGGGAGTCGAAGCTAGAGCAGGAGCCAGAGTTGGAGCTAGAGCTGGAGCCGGAGTTGAAGTTGGAGCTGAAATGCGGGCCAACATATCCTCAAAGCTCGTGACTCCAAAATACGTGCTAAGCATCGATCTCTCATGATGTCCTCTAAATGAGATGCACGCTCCTCAGTCCGATCTATCCATGTCGTAGCATGATCTGCCCGTGTCGCAGCATGATCTGTCCGTATCAATGCCTCCTCAAGCTCCTCCCAATTGACGACACCGAAAGTCTGTGAGAAGATACTCGCCTTGGACCAGAAGCTCATCGGTATGTGTCCGGGCCTGCATCGGATCCTCCCAAAGTGCTCAGGCCCCAAGATCTAAGACAGATGGTCATGGGGCCCAGAGGTATCCAGGCCCTCACTCGCGAGTGCATCTAACTGATCCTATAATTATAAATTAAAATAAAATTTTATAAAAAATGCTATAATACTAATCATATATACTAATATATTTAATACTTACAAAAATACATCCGATCGTGGCGTTCATCGGCCTGCTCGTCTTGTCCGTGCGACTGGATCGAAAGATCTCTCTATGGCTGGGCATCACTCCATCTCTCATCAACTATAACAAAGAACAAATTTATCAGAAAGATGATAAAAATATGAATTTAATTTATCTAGTAAGATTTAGAATTAATTACCTCTCTATGCGCACGACTGACCATAGACTCGCGGCCTAGAGTGTATGTATACTCCTGGGCTACACAGTTCTTCCGATTCTAATGAAAGATAGCCTAACAAGTATTTAAATAAATAATAAATATTTAAAAAATATTTAAATAAAACTTTAAGCATATTCAAAAATTCAAAAGCTAGGAATTTTACCTCGAATTTCTAGCTCCTCCAGTGTCTAACCATCCTCTCCCACTGACTTGGAGGATAGTCCTGTATCCAAGAAACAAGCTCCTTCGAAGTGTCTCATCTTGTAACCCTAGTACAACTCTCCGATCTTCCTTAGTTGGGCATCTTGAGCCCTCTCGTGATCGAAAAAGTCATACCTTCTCTACACAAAGTTATCAAAAATTAGTTACAAAATTATTCTAATCAAACATATATAGTGTAAACATATAAAATGCATAAATATAACTAAGATGCACGTACTTATCCATATCTCCTTTCATACCCAATTTCTGACAGTAGCATCCATCAAATGCCAGTCTCTAGGCTCTACGGATATGATGACCGACTGCCTCACAAGCACGCCAAAAAAGGAATGGATCTCCCATGCAGTCTCCCCTATCTGGCCTTCCCTCCGCATCATAACTGCACCATCACCTGAATGCTGGTGGTTCTACACGTGTGCCATACGTGTGGGACCATAAAATGTCTGACTGGATGATGCACCTGTAATGCAAATATGTTATGCAAATATATAAATGTACAAATACTATATAAAAAATAAAATTATGCTAATATAATAAAAACATATACTCAGATGCCTGTGATAGGTAGCATGTGTCTCAGCTATCGGTGGACGTACGATACCATCGGCTGGAGTAGATACTGTCGGTGGAGTAGATGTTGCCGATGGAATAGATGCCACCAGTGGAGGTCCCTGAGCAGTCGATATCCAAGGTGGACAGAGTATGCTCCGACTGCTCCTCGGATGCAGAACTACGCGTAACCCATCAAGGGACAGGGTGAAAGCTAGATGGCGTTTCGGTGCCATCATGATCTGTAATGTTAATGAACATTAATCAATATAACACATTGAACAATAATATTAGTATAGCATCAATAAATAGTCTCTAATATGTACACTAATCAATTGACGGATCTATCATTATGGAATGCAATAAACAAAAGCAATAAGATATAAACATCCAAAAAATGTTATGCAATAAATTCTACAACATGAATTACATTCATAAATAATTAAGAATGAGCAACAGTCATAGATCCGATCTCTTGCACAAATCTTGGTGTTAATCCAAAAATCCAAAGTAGATGATGGTAGCACCTTAGGGCTTAAAGTTGGAACCTTAGAGAGACATATCAAATTTTATTCGCTCAAAAGCCAAGTCGGCTTTATGCCTGAGATAGTTGACTCTATGCCTGAGACATCCGGCTTGGGTCCTCCCCCAGTCGGCTCGATCATGGCCCGAGCCGGCTCGATTGCGTATCCAAGTTGGCTCGGTTGTGTACCATCCCCTCGATCACTCGCTCTCTCCCTCTCTTAATCTCTCTCATCGGTGATGGTGGCGAGGCCGAACCCCTCCCTCCCAATTTTTCCATCTCTCGATCTTCCTCTCTCCCTCTCTCAATCTCCCTCGCCAGTGAGGCCGGACCCCATCCCTCCCACTCTCACTCTCTCGATCTCCTTCACCAGGCAAGGCCGAACCCCATTCCCTTCCCAGATGATGCCGACGAGGCTGGACCCCCTCCCTCCCTCTTTCGCTCTCTCGATCTCCCACTCTCCCCTCTCTCAATCTCCCTCATCGGCGAGGTCGGACCCCCTCCCTCCCAATGATGGTGGCGAGGTTGGATCCCTTCCTTCCTCTCTCCCTCTCTCGATCTCTCTCGTCAGCGATGGCGGCGAGGCTGGACCCCCTTCCTCCCTCCTTCCCTCCCTCCCACTCTCGGTCTCCCTTACCGACGGTCGATGAGCGATCAGCCCTCCCTCTCTCAATCTGTCGATCTCCCTCTCAGTCTCTCTATTTCTTAGTTTTGGGTCCCAAAATCGGGTCCGGCCTTTCGAGATCCAATAGGATCCGAATTTGGTACTTCAAGTACAGACCCATCAGATATTCAGATTCGGATCTGGTACCAATAATTAAAATTAGGTCTAGATCTGAATATCTAGGTTTTCATTCGAACCCAATCCATTAATAGATCTAGTCCATAGCCGCCGACATGGCATAGCCCAAGGCTACCACCACGGCACGGTCCAAAAATTATAGCATGCAGATAATTATAATATTTATAATAAATATTTATAATATTTATTATAAATATTTTATAAATTATTATAAATATATATGATTAATAAATAATACTATAAAATTAAAAAAAATTATACCTATGGCTATAGAGAGCGGATCGCATCGAAAGCTTCGAGGATCATTGACGACGATGCTAGAGAAGAAGGATGGCACTGACGTAACCTACAAAATAGAAGTAAGATAGTGAGATAGATAAGAGAGAAAGAGGAAAAGAGAGAGAGTAGGGGCGGCCAGGGATGGGGGGCCAGGGGGAGGGGGCACAATGATGGAAGGGTCGGCGATTGAGAAGGGGAGTATGGAGGGTCGGGGGTCAGTGGGGGGGGCGGGGAGGGGCGGTCAGGGTTGGGGGGGTTGGGGGTGGGGGTGGCGGGGAGGGGGAGGGCGGCCGGAGATAGGGAGAAGGAGGGGCAGCCGAGGTGAGGGTGGGGGGCTGCGTACGGGGTGGTTGGGAGGGGCGGTCGAAAGATGCGGAGGCTGGGGGGTGGTAGGGTGGTGGGAAGGGGCAGCCGAGGATGGGGGGAAGGAGGGGCGGCCGAAGGGAGGGTGGGGGGCTGAGTGGGGGGTGGCGGAGAAGAGCGATCGAGGATGGAGGGGAAGGAGGGGCGGTCTGGGGGGGTGGGAGGTGGGGGCCTGGGTGGGGTTGGCGGGGAGGGACGGTTAGAGATGGGGGGACTGGGGTTGGCAGGGTGGCGAGGAGGGGCGGTCGGGATGGAGGGAAGAAGGGGTGGCCGAGGGTCGGGTGGGGGTGGGGGTCGGGTGGAGGGTGGCGGGAAGGAGCGGTCGGGGATGGGGGGAAGGAGGGGCGGCTGAGGGAGGGTGGGGGTGGGGGGTCAGGAGGGTGGTGGTCGCGAAAAGGGGCGGTCGGGGATGGGGGCCGAAGGAAGAGCGGGAAGGAGGGGCGACGTCGGCCGAGAGGAAAGGAGGGGCGGCACTGGTTGGGGGGAGAAGAAGCCTCACCGACGATGAAGAGAAGGGGGAGAGTCAGAGAGAGAGATCAAGCATGCACAGAAGGAAAGTGAAAAAATTTGAGGATTTTTAACCTAATCTACGGTAGCGATAATTATTGCCATAGATCTATGGTAGCGGTATAACCGCTACCGTAGATCTATAGCAGCGATTCTTGATAACCACTGCCATAGATTGAAAATAATTTTTTTTATTTTTTTTAAATATTATATAATTTTAAAATTTAATGTTCATCTTCACCATTCATTATCTAAATAATTATCATTAGAATGTCGTCGCAAAAGGTCACCTCGATCCGATGGCCCTAGCTTTATTGATTAGAAAAATTTGATTTTGACGATCATGAATGACGATGTGATGATCTGATAGATGAAGATCTTCAATAGATCTAAAAATCTACAATGATGATCTGGATGATGTTTGTAGTATACTATCAAAGTTTTACTTTAATCGGATATCGTTATCATGATCAATTTAGTATGGAATAATTTCGATCGTTAAATTAGAAATAAACGATCAAAAGGTTAAACAGTGTCTGATTATGAGATAATTTTTTAGTTAAATAATTTTTGTTATAATTTTAAATATTTTATACAGTGATGATAGTAAAATTCAAATCATTTTCGTATAAATTATTCATGTTAAGTAGATATTGCAAAACAACGAGCATAACAATCAGTAAAGTTTTAGAATGGTTATCAGGAAACGTATAATTTTAGATCATTCTTCATCTCATGAGTTAAATTTTATAATTACTACCATAAAAAATAATTAAAGTAGTAGCCAAGATCATTTATAAAAAAAAATTATCTCATAATCGAACACCGTTTGATCCTTTGATCACTCGTTTATCATTTAACGATCAAAACTAACCTATACTAAATTGGCCAAGATAACGATATTCGATTGAAGTGAAACTTTGATAGTACTCTACAAACATCATCAAGATCATTATTATCGATTTTTGGATCCATCAGAGGTCTCTATCTATCAGATCATTGCATCGTCATTCGTGATTGTCGAAATTAAATTTTTCTGATCAACGAAGCTAGGGCCATCGGATCAAGGTGATCTTTTACGATGACACTCTAATGATAATTATTTAGATAATGAACAGTGAAGATGGGCATTAAATTTTAAAATTATATAATATTTAAATATACATATGATAGCGATTATAATTAACCGCTGTCATAAATAAGCTTATAGTAACGGTTCCTACTAACCACTGCCATAGCTTCGATCTATGACAGCAGTTTCACTAACTATGGCCATAGGTCCGACCTATGATAGTGGTTATAATGAACCGCTGCCATAGGTCCGACCTATGGCAGCGGTTTCATGTAACTGCTGCTATAAGTCGGATCTATGACAGCGGTTAATGAAAACCGCTGCCGTAGGATCTATGGCAGCGATTTCGAAAATTGCTGCCATAGTATGTGCTGCCATAGAACCTTTTTATAGTAGTGGTCCTTATTCCTTCAAACCTTGATTCTGATAGGCAATCACTAGATTTTTTATGAAAAAACCATGCCCTATTTCCCCTATTTTTAACTCTTATTTTTATCATTTTTTCATCACTAGCTATTGTTGTTGATTGAAGTTTGGGCAATATCCGATCACACCATCACTCCCCGCATCCTTGGTGAAAGCTGCCGCCGGCTTTAAGCCCCTCTGTTCTAAGAATTGAAGGGCAGGAAAATCCCTTATTTTGCAATGAAACCAAGGAAAAGAAGAAAAAGCCAAAAAAGAGGAGAGAAAGATTCTCTCTTCTCTCTCCATTCTCTTTCTTGCTTCCCCTACTTTCTCTCTCCATTTTCTCTATCTAAAGTTTCACTTTCTCTCTAATTTCTCTCTTTAGATTATTTTTCTATCTCCATTATATCTCTTGGGTGGTTTGATTCAATAAAGATGTTTTCTCAACAATCTTGATCGACTTAGTGAAGGATCCTAATCCATGATCATTGGACAATGTGTCAACATCCATCCTCCCTAAGATTGGGCTGTCAATCTTATTATCCTCTCTTTGTTTTCATATTCAAATGCTCAATTTCAGATGTCGGTACTATTTGGAGTGAGATTAGAAGCGAGATTCAGCAATATCAACATTATTTAGATTTAGATCTATTATTATTAGTTAAGATTTATTAGTTGAGATTTATTTGATATAAACACTTTCAAATATATTTATTAGTTGAATTTATTAATTGAATATTGACTTTTAGTTATTTAAATTAATTTCATTATGATATATTGATAACGTATTTGGAATGCCTTGCATGCTTGTGGAGAGAGTTATCCATGAGTATATGGCGGTTGTTGTGACCCCTGGATCGTGATCTTAGGATGAAGGTGTAACAATTTATATGATTTCAGAGCATAAGTTGATGAATTATGACATATAGAATCAGACATATGATCAATGTAGATGGATATACACTAGAGACATTAGGATGATAATTTATATTGATTGTGATATAATTTAAAAATTCTAGATTTGACACCAATGTATTGATGGATTTGAATCAGAGTACACAATAGAAGTATAGTGGTCTGAATTATTTTTAAGTTGATCAAAATAATAATTTGACTTAAAAAATATATGATAAAAGATCTATTTTTGGAATTAGAGGATGACTTAAGGTAGAAGAAATCCTAAATTTTCAAAGAATTTGGTAAGAAAAATTTTGAAGATGAAATTTCTTTATAGAGGGGAGAATGTAATACCCCAACCCAAAATCGCCCAAATTTGAATAAGGCTTGGTCCATTTAATTGGCCCAACTACTAAGAAAAAGGGGCCCAGAAAGGGCTTTGCATGAATTTTAAAGCAAGGAAAAAGCCCAAAAGCACTTCACACAATTTTTAAAGCATCGACAAGAAAAAGGGGCCAGCACATGCTAGGTGAAGGAATTGGACTCCCATCAAAGTCCTCTTCTCTCCGATCGATTCTCAATTGGAGTTGGAAATCCGAGCCTTGGGAGTCTATTCCCTTTGGCTCTATTTAAAAGGAAGAGGTCTTCCCATCCTTTCCACCAGAGATAAAGTCTCAAATGAAAGAAAAATCACTACAATTTATTGAGTTTTTGCTAAGATTTCCACTGAAAACTATGACTAGAGCACTACTGAAAAAGAGGTAAGGATCCTCTAATCTTTGAGTTAATATAGTTTGATATCTTTCTCAGTTCTTGAAACCTAGATTTCGACTAGCAATTGCCATATTTTTCATGAAAACACCAAGCCTATTTCCTATATTTTTAAGCCTTATTTTCATCATTTTTTCACCATGGGTTGTCAATGCCGACCAAAGTTTGGGCAACATCTAGCTGCACCACCATAGCCCACATCCTCAATGATAGCTCTGCTAGCTTTGAGCCACCCTATTCTGAGAATTGAAGGGTAGGAAAATTCCTTATTTTGCTAAGAAACTAAGAAAAAGAAGAAAAGAATAAGAAAAAGAAGAAAAAAGAAATAAATAAATAAAAGAAAAGAAAGAAAGAAAGAAAAAAAAAGAGAGATAGATCGAGATTTTCTCGTCCCTCTCTCCCCCTCTCTCTCTTGCTTCCCCTACTTTCTTTCTCCACTTTCTCTCTAGAAAGTTTCACTTTTTCTTCTAATAGTTTCTCTTTCTAGATTGCTTTTCTCTCTCCTTGTCTCCCTAGGATGATTTGATTTAGTAAAAGTGTTTTCTCAATGATCTTGATCGAGTTTAGTGAAGGATCTTGACCTATGGTCGCAGGACAGTGTATCGACATCCATCTTGCTCAAGATTGGATCTACTAGATTTGATCATTGATATTTATTGAACCATCTGTATACTAGTTCAATCATGATTTGATAAGCTTACCTTAGTCGGATTGATCAAGACGTCGGTCGCTACTACTTGGCCCCTATCAAATACTACTAGATTTGATTATCTTTAATCTCTATGAAACCAATTGTATCATAATATGATCTTGATCAAATAAAGTTATCATGACCAGACCAATCTAGATCATCAGATATGACTATCCACCGATCCTTTCTATAACAATTCATATCATTTCTAATTATTGGGCTTGACTTTATATAGGGGTGTAGTCGTCTCAACTAAAAGATATCCAGTAGTAGGATAATATAATATAATCTATTAATTAATGATTTTAAAAAAAATTTATTAAAATCCATGAAAGATACGTAATATTTTATTTTTTTAGGTTTATTGATAAATTATAAAATATTTTATATATTGAACTATTCATAATTATGAATCCAATGCATGTATTTTGAATTATCAAATATGCTCCTTTTTCAAAATATCAAGTGATTTATATCGAACATATTGAATCTTATATGAACCATATTGATTGATTTCAATGTTATATAGTTTTTATGAATTATTCAATTTGAAATATGTAATATATCTTTGAGAAAAAGTATTTTGATTTGAGATAGATTTTAACTTGCAGTCTGACAATACATCGAACCTTGCCAATAAGGGTTAAATGCTGATAATTTAATACCCTGCTAGTAAGGTGGTTAAATGCTAGTGCTGTGAATCATGCTAGTGGGGCAGTTAAATGCAAGTACTTCGATCTTTGCCAATAGGGGCTATATGCTCGTAATTCGATACTTTACTAGTAGAATGGTTAAATACCGATAATTTGATATACTATTAGTAGGAGTTTTGTGCTGGTACTTTGTTTTAGTTTATATTTATTGAGATGAACATGATATTTTGAAAGAAATTAATTGATGAACAAAATTAAAATTGTGAAAAGATTATATCACCATGCTTATTATTTGAAAAGTATTGTAAATATGAATTGGATTTTGAATTGATGTAATTTATATATTTATTTTTAGTGTACCATTATTGTTAGATTTATCTAGCTAAAATGTTCATCACTTACTAGGCTGTCAAGCTCACTATTATCTCTTTCACTTTTAGATCCAAATACTTAATTTTAGATATGGGTACTGCTTGAAAGTGAGATTAGAAGTGAGTTTCAGCAATATCAATATTGTTTAGATTTAGATCCATTATAATTAGTTGAGATTTATTTAATATAAAAAATTTCAAATATATTTATTAGTTAAATCTATTAATTAAATAGTGATTTTTTAAGAGAAAATTATAAAAACATCCCTCAACTTTAGCCCAATTTTATTTATCCTCCTTATAGTTTAAAAACTGTCAAACTAGCCCTTCTAGTTATCAAAATATTCTAGTTTGATCCAACTATCTATCTTCATTAATTGAATGATGTCATGTAACTATTATATGATATCATTATTTTATAAAATGATGAAAACATCTTTATCTTCACCTCCTTCCTCCTCTCCAATTGATCCCCTCCTTCTTCATTGCTAGTGTTCCTCTTTCTGTCTCCTCCTCCCTTTTTGTCTCTTTCCTCTTCACCTATTTCTCCTCCTTCATGGTGGCTCCCTCCATCTCCACCCATTCTCCCTCCTTTTCTCTTTTCTCCTCATATATTTCTCCTTTTCATTCTCCTCGTCCAAGCATCCATAAACCATCCCTCTCCATGATGGCCTCTACATCCGCCTCTTCTCATTGGAAACCCATCCTTCTCCCTCTCCTTCCTCCCTATCCTCTTCTCCTCCTCCTCTAATCCATTCCTTGCCAGTGGCCCTTCTTTCCTTCTCCCCTTCTTGCTCATCTACTTCTTCTCCTCATCCTCTTCCTCCTCCAAGTTTATCAATGAGCCCTACCCCTTTATGACGATCCCCTCTATATCCACCTCTTTTCACCGGCAATCCATCCTTCTCCATCCCCTTCCTCCTCACCCATTTTTTTCTTTATTTCTCTTTCTCGATGGCAACTCTCTTCACCTCTACCCATTCCTCCACCTCATTCCTTTCCTTCTTATACATTTCTTATCCTTATCCTCCTCCTTCAAGCCATCCATAAGCCATCACCCTCCATGGTGGCCCCTTCCACCTCTACTCCTTCCATCTTTGTGCATTCGCACCGGCAACCCATCCTTCCCTCTCCCCTTCCTCCCTAACTTCTTCTCCTTCTTGTCCTTCTCCTCCTCCAACCCATTTCTTGCCGGTGGTACTTCTCCCCTCCTCTCCTTTCTTCTTATCTACTTCTTCTTCTCATTCTCTTCCTCCTCCAAGTCCACCTGGGAGTGAGGGGCATTTTCATCTATTGAGAGAAAAAGCTAATATTATTTATTAGTAAGTGAATGACTAGACCACATTAGAACATATTAGTAACTAGAATGGCAAGTTTGATACTTTTTAAAGTACATGAGGTATATAAGTAAAATTATGCTATAATTAAGAAAGTATTTTTATAATTTTTTAAAAATTAATTTAATTATGATGCATTGACATCATGTTTGGAATGCCTTGCATGCTTGCAAAAGAATTTCTCCACGAATATGCAGTGGTTAGTGCGACCCTTGACTAGTGCTCTTAGGTTAGGGGTGTGACATAGAGTCTCGATATAAATTGCTCTGCTAGATTTATGTATTAATTTTATTATACATATAAAAGTTAAAAGAGAGTCTCTAAAATAGATTCTCGATAGAGACACTCTATTTTACAAGTCAATAGACTCATTTGTCTATTTGTTCATAATTTTACAGTAGTTCTTGCTACTATTGGCTTACTTTTGTGAGGGATTTTTCCTTTCTTAGTTTTCATATAAAACTTAATAGTTATGAATCTAACCATGAGTAGATCTTAAGGAAAAAAATTGATCGATTTCTATGAAAATTCATTGAATCAAAGCTAATTTGAGGTTATACCTTATTTCTTCTCAAATACATGCATCTTCAACTAGATACTAATAGGAGATAAGAAATGGCTTCGCCATCGTGGGTGGAGAAAAAGGGATGGCGGATAGCTTCTACTAAAATATGCATCACATATAAGAAAATACCCTTGGGAAGCAACAATCAAGAGATCAACATAACGAGAGATGAGGAGCTATCTTCCAGCCCATAAGTAGAGAAACGAAGCCTGCCCTAGAAGTTGGGCAGAGAGAAGCATTTTTCTACTTTATTTTCCTTATCAAGACAATAATAAATAGGGGTTAAGCTTGGGCTCGGCAAGTGCCTAATAGATGGGCAGGTGCCTAAATGGGTTGAGTGCCAAATAAAATTAGAAGGTGTCTAAGTGGATTAAGCACCTAAGCACATATTTAAATGCAAATAGATGGATAAAATATAAAACTGTAAGTCAGTACCTTGTACAAGCTACCACAATGGTAAGATCTATATGGTTGATGAGCCCCTGGATCTCATTGTTATTACATAACTGGCAAATGGTCCATAACAATCCAAATTATGGGTGTTAATTATAGTAAATTCATATAAGCAAATGTTCTAATTATTTGTTCATGATCCACAAAAAGCCTAATTAAGCAAGATAGGCATGGACCATTCATGTAACATATCAGTTATTGAATTAATAAACTTCCAGGCATTTTATGTGCTCAAACTTGAAAAAAAAAAAAAAAAAACAAAGTGCTGATCAACAAAGTTTATAAATTATTAATAGGTGATGAGCTCTTTGTACATAAAGAATAGATAGCTAAGGTGCTAGACAATTTGATCAATACAGTAGAAAATAAATTAGGGTAAGATCACGCCACCTTCTAGCCACAAATTGAGCTTTTGGCTGACATGAAGACCTTAATGATACTTTTCTTTTCTTGTTAACTTGATAATCTAGACACTCTTGGTTTCCTAAAGCACAAGTAGATAAAGAAGCAATATGAGATTGGGATGAGCAAGTAGGAAAACAAAGATGTTTTTTTCTTAATACAAGTATGCTGGTTATTTGCCATAATTTAGGTTTGAATGTTTAACAAGAGAGAAGAAGAAGATAAGGCTTAGAAAGCCAGAAGAAGATTCTAAAATGATCCTAAAATATATGGTACGATTCTAGTTATTAGGAAAGATTGATTATCAAGCATATTAATTATCCAATTAAAAGTATATTAATTACTCAATTAAAAAAATATTAATTAACTAAATTGTTTATCACCTATTGTGGCCCCCAATTTAACATGTATGTGTCTTTGGAGGTAATTTGGAGAAATTAATATTAATTCAATCAAAACTCCCAAATAGGTATCCTTGAATTTCTCCATATTATCTCAATAAAAGATGATAAACCACTTAATTGAAGACCAAAACACACTAATTGAATGTTTATCATCTATTTTGTTCTCCAACTTAGGTAACTTGAACAAATTAATGCTAATTTTGCCAATATCCCAAAAAAAGCACCAATTTCCTTTAATTTCTCCAACTTACAATTATATTAGGTGATGAATCACTTAATTAATGATGGCCACAGATTGCTATTATAGAGTTTCCTCTAAAGAATTTAAAGCCCGTTATCTAGAAGCTTCTCGGCCAGACTAGATGACCTAGCTCAAATCGGTCCATAGTTGAATGACTCGATTGCCTCCTCTATGCGAGCTAAGAAAATTAACTCAAACTCGAATATATAAGTGGAGGTTGAATGATATGGTTGAAATTTGATGGCTAACAACTATTACCCCTTAATCAATTATCCAATGGCAGTACGACACGTAACAAGCATAATCAAAACTCGGATCATCAAGAGTTGTTAGAACACCATAGTTAAGAAGGGCATACATCTACGATTCATGTACCGTGCAACAGAATAACTCTCTCGCCTCTTTACAAGTTGGACTAGTGACCCAGATAAGAATCAAATCTGACCCTATCACATAGCTTATACTTTTAAATCTCTTTTTCTCTATTATTCAACTAATTTATTTGACTTAGGAATCGGAAGGTATTCACATCAGCTCTCACAACTTTTCATCATCTACATGTGCATGTTGGGCTTCCACTCCAAATAGATCAGCTGAGTCCGTTAACTCCCGAAACTCTATCCGATTTTGGGTAGGATACTTTGATTATAAATAAATGAGGTGTGGCAACCTAGGTAATGGGCTAGGATGGGTGGGCCCTTGGCCCCTCACCCTTGGCATGCAGCTTTCTCGATCAAGATGGTTCCGATAAATAAGCCTAGCCGAGTCGAGTATCAGGATGCTCAGGCTCAGCTTATGCTTGAGCCCAACAGTTCATTCAAGCTCTGCTTTCTGAGTAATACTTTATGCATCATATGTAGTATAGCAAAATTGATATGGAGCATACTGTTCAATCATCTTGGACCACATAGCAGAAATAATAATAAAAGAGCATTTAATGCTGCTTGGCTTTACTTTTTCATCATCTTTGGTGACAAAAATACACTTTTCCTCTATAGAATAACGAAAGAACAGTATTATGATTTCAAGATGCCATATAACGCAACAAAAAGTCATAACAAAACAATCAAAAATCATATATATTATTTAGGATGTCATATGCAAATATTAATAGGAAGTCATATAAGACATCAGAAAACCATAAATAATATTGATGATATTATATATTTTTATAGAAAATAATATATTCTTCAAGATGTTATATATATATTTATAGAAAATCATGTAAGGCATCAGGAAGCCATATATAATGTTCAGGATATCATATATATTCATAAGAAGTTTATATATAATATTAAAGATATCATATATATTTACAGAAAGTCATATAAGACATCAAGCCATATATATCGCTTAGGATGTCATATATATTATTTAGAAAATCATATATATTGATAGAAAGTAATACATATTATTCAGAATGTCATATAAAGTATTAAGAAGTCATATATATTATTGGGGATAAACCCCACTCCCGTCGAAGTCCAGTCTAATGCTTAGCCTAATGTAACTGGTAACTACAAAAAAGTTTCGATCAAAAATTTCACCTCTTGGGACCCCTCCAACGGCCGAACTTCTTTCAAACTCTTTTAGCAGTCGAACTTCTTTCGGACTCCTTCGGCAGCCAAACTTCCTCCGAACTCCTTCGACAGTCGAACTCCTTTAGCAGTCGAACTCCTACCAAACTTCTCCTTCAGCCAGACTCCTCCAACAGTCGAATTCCTCCCTGATTTCTACTTCAGATGAATTCCTCCAAACAGCTAAACTCCCTTCGAACTCCATCCAGTAGTCTCAGAGGACCTCGGCTCTCACCCTCGATGTAACCAAAAGAACCATTGATCTCTCCCATCCGAGCTTCGACCGTTGGACCCCGACGGGCCTGCACATCGCAACAACAAACACTATCCTCCGTAACAAACTCTACGTAGCCCCAAGCAGTCCACTATCCGATAGTTACGACGGTCACTATCAGTTTGTTACAGGCTCTATCTATAAAAGGGACACTCTAGATATATTTTCTCTAGGTTCTCTTCTTCCTTCCGAAACTCTGCAACTTTTTTGACTGAGCACTCCATTTCTGTTGGCTGAAAAAGCTAACTTGACCATCGGAGGATCTTACCGGAGCTACCACCCTAGGCTCTGGATGAGACTCATTTTATAGGTCATGGGCGATGATCTCATCTTCTTCGACTCCAGCACTTCTCCAACGGCAATCAGATTTTGCATCAATAGGATTGGCGCTAGAAGGAGAACCCTCTGTTCCTGAGGTTTTCTTATTTTTAAAGGAGTGCTCAGCAGCGATCTCTCTTCTTCCTCTCTAGAGTTCTTTTCGAAAAAAATGTCCTCCAAAAAAGCTTCAACCCGATGATCAATGACCTCTGTAGCCAGATCCCATTCAGATCTATCCGCTCCCACTTCAGCTCCGACAACTCAAGCTCCACCTGTAGCTATGGTAGATGCGGAGCAGTTCAACCTGCTGGTCTAGCAAGTTTGCGATCTCACGGAGGTGGTGCAAGCCATGCATCAGCAGGCTCCGATGCCAATTCAACCAGAGTAGGCTTCTCCGGAGCCCCATGATCCAGTTTGAAAATGGCCGACTTGGGCTAGCCGACCAGTGACCTTCGAAAAAGGGAAGTAGAGGGTGGAAAGCCCTTGTTCGGATCATGACTCGACCTCGGAGGGAGCTTTGCCTCCATTCCACCAGAAAATCCTAGAGATCAATGATCGTGAAGATCTCCTGAATTAAAGGCTCCAAAAAATGAGCCGATGAATCGAAGAACTCCGTCATGCTCCCTTCTCCCATGGTAAAGATATTTGCACTGACCCTCCTTTTTCTCAGAAGATTATATAGGAATCTATCCCGCCGAACTTCAAGCTCCCACAGTTTGAGAGTTATGACGGAACCACTGATCCGGTTGATTACCTGAAGACCTTCCAAATAATGATGCTGCTCTATGGCATGCCAGATGCCATTTTGTGTCGAGCTTTTTCATCCACCCTCAAGGAAGCTGTCAGGAACTAGTACTCAGCCTTTAAAATGGATACCATCTTTTACTTTGATCAAATGAGCCATCAATTTGCAGCTCATTTCGTTAGCAGCCGATGTCCCCATCGAGATTCAAATTCTCTGATGAATATCAAGCAGAAGGAAGGGAAATCTATCCGAACTTATGTCATCCGATTTAATACTGCTGCATTGGAGGTCCGAAACCTGGACCAGTCTATTGCAATGGCCGTACTCAAGGGTGGCCTTCAGAAGAATGATTTACTATTCTCCTTGGAGAAGAAGTATCCCAAGAACTTTGTCGATATGCTGACTCGGGCTGAAGGTTATGCCCGACCTGAAGAGGCCTTTAAGGTCAGAGATAATGAAGCCACCCAGGAGCGGTAGGCGGGTGAACCAAATGAAGGAAAATCCTGATTTTTTGGATCAGATTCATTCAGATCTGATCGGATCAAGAGATATATTTCAAAAATTTTTCTCTTTGATCTAGATTAGATCTAGGATGTTTTACATCTGATTCTTATTATTTTAATAATTAAAATAAATTTAGATAAATTAAATTAAATTAAATTTATCTTGAAGTGAGTAATCTTATTATTCGTTGATGATCCTGTAAGCAGCGAAAGGTTCTGGATCTAGCCATGCAAGTGCCTGACCTCTACCGATATTCACTCAGACTAGATCTGGAGATCCTCTTCTTCTCTATCATGTCTTCAAAAATTAAATCTGGATCTGATCTAGAGGATCTTCAAAATATCTTTCGAAGATCAGCAGTTGTCCTTTGCAGCAGCGCAGCCTTCTAGCTTTCTATCGCCTTTCTCTCGTCTGAATTGTACCAACCAAGAACCCAAATTTCTTTTGGACGTAGAGAGGAGAGGGAGAACTTGGCATGGAGGAGGAAGAGGGAGGAGGCCTTGGGCGTGGAGAACTCTTTTTCAGATTATTCCTTGAGTTGGGCACAGGATCTTATTTATAGACTGTCTGTGATCCAACTCCTCTTCTTCCCAATCAATCACAACTCTTTGTGAAATTAGATCTAAATCTGATTGGTAGGAATAGAGTCCCCTGAATTCCTCCTTAGACGGCGCCTAAGACCAGTCAAACTTGGTTCTTAGAAGAACTCTAATTGAAATCCAAAAAGAAGATGGAGTTTCTATCCAACAGGGACTCCTGGGTGCCTCCAGCTTGGGCACATGCCAAGGATGGCGTACACCCTCCTCCTTGCCAGGTTCTGGCAGGGGGACAAGCCCCACCAACCCTCCAATAGGTGCATAACACGTGGACAGAAGTCAAAGTGTCAATGGTCAATGTTGACGCAGAAACTGATCATCGCCGAAATCAGCTGGAGTGGAGGTGGGTGAGGTCACCGTCGGTGACCTACAAAATAAAGTCCCATTTGGAGCCAGTGGAGGGTGGCTCCGATAGGACCCTCCGACGATCAGGTCAGCTCTAGCCAACAGGAATGGAGTGCTCGAGAATGATTTCCGCAGAGCTTAGAGAAGAAGAGGAGAGCTTAGATATTCAAGCCTCGAGTTAGCGTATCTGGAGGGTCCTTTTTATAGATGGAGCTTGATGGTGATAGCTGTAGCTGCTGGTGGGCTGCTCGAGATTGCATTGAATTTGATGTAGAGAGGATGGTATCATCAGATCGAAAGTGACAACCATACCATCCGATAGTGGTGGCCTGCTCGAGGTCTGACGGAGCCGCCTGTAGCATCGCCCATGGCAGACTGATGGTAACCATTTGTCCAGCTTTAATAGCCATAGCTCTCAGAAAGCAGGCATTGATTGGTGGACTTCGACGTATATCGATTCCAAAGAAGTTCGAACTCCTGAAGAGGAAGCTCGAAAGGAGTTTGGCTCCCGTAGGCATCTGGCTGGTGGTGTGCGGCTAAGGCTCGATTGCTAGGAATTTCGAAAGGCGTGCGACTGCTGAGGAGTTCGATCGCTGAGGAGTTCGATCGGGTGACGACCGTTGAGGAGTTCGAAAGGAGCTCGGCTACTAAACAGTTTGACCGATTGAAGAGGTTCGAAGGAGCTCAGCCGTTGGGAGTCCGAAGGGGCATGGCCACTGATAAGTTCGGCCGACTTAAGGGGTTCGGTCCGATCGATGAGAGTCCAAAGGAGCTCGGCCATTGAAAAGTTCAGTCAACTGAAGGGGTACGGCTAAGACCCATCCACTGAAGCTCTTCCATGGCTACTGGTTGCATTAGGCTGAGCATCGAGCTAGACTTCGATAGAAGCGGGGTTTATCCCCAACAATAGTCCTCCCACTCCCGAGTTCGAAACTCGAAGGAAGGGAGTGCAGAAAAGGCGACTGCCGAAGTCCTCTTCTGGGCTCCATGCTGGTTCAGATCGAAGCTCGGGGGAGATCTCATCTTCAACTAAAGTTGATGTTGAAGTTGAAGCCCGGGGGAGATCTCATCTCCAGTCGAGGTTGAAGTAAATCTCATCTCATACGATCGAGGTCAGGGGTTGAGCTCCTTCGAGGGATGATATTGTCTTCAACAATCGAGGCTGACTCAGGGGAGATCTCATCTCCCACAGCCGTGGTTAATACGGACGCTCGAGAGAGATCTTCTTTGATCGAGGTTGACACGGTCGCTCGAAAGAGATCTTATCTCTGATCGAGGTTGACTCGATCGCTCAGGAGAGATCTTATCTCTAGCCAGATTTCACGGTCGCTGAGAAGAGATCTTATCTCTTTAGCCAGTTGCGCGGTGCTCGGAAAGATCTTATCTCTGGACGAGTCTCGATCCCGAAAGGATTCATCTTAGTGAGGTGATGAGCGCTGAGAGATTCATTCGACCGAGGTTGTGAGGTCGTCGGAGAATTTATCTATAGCGAGATTGTTGTGCTCGGAGATCTTATCTCTGGCGAGGTTTAATCGTTCTCGAGAGAGATCTTATCTCTAGTCGAAGGTACCGTTGTAACGTTTGCTCGAAGAATTTATCTTGACCGAGGTTAACTCGTCATCGGGAAATTTATCTTCCCGGTTGTCCATGGTCGTCGCAGAGAGATCTTATCTCTGCGAGGTTGACTCGTCGCTCAAGAATCTTAATCTGACTAGGTTGTCATGGTCGCTCGGAAGAGATCTTATCTCTGTCAAATTATCACGCGCTCGGGAGCCTTATCTCTGGCCAAGGTGACTCAGTCACCATTCGACATCGGGAGATCTTATCTCTGGCCGAGGTTGTCCACGGTCTCGGGAGAGATCTTATCTCTAGCCGAGGTTGATACGGAAGAGATTTATCACCGAGATTGTCCACGGTCACTCGGAAGAGATCTTATCTCTAGCCGAGGTTGTCCACGATCGCTCGGGAGAGATCTTATCTCTAGCCGAGGTTGAAGGTCTTTAACCTGCTTGTGTTAGGATGAGGTTCTCCTTGTATTCCTAACACGGTAACTATTGACTGCTTCTTTTCTGTCATCGCATAGTTTTTGCATCCAAAAATAATATTATTGAAAGGGAAGAATTTTACCGAGGGAAAGTTACTGGCAGCACATCCCCGTTTCAGGGTCGTGGGGGCATTGTTCCTTTAGATTCCCTGGGGCAGCAAGGCTCGGACCGGATGACCTCCTCTATCTCATGCTGGCCTTCTCAATTCGGAGCAAGCTTCTCTTGGCTTTGTCATTGGAAGACGATGAATTGCCGATGTACCAAGCTCCTCCCAAGGGTAACGTTGATGACGTCGTGAGATGGCCAACCTTCTTATCATTTCTGGCTACGATAGCACCCTTGATCGATCTTCTCCTGCTTCATGCTGGCATTGGAGGAATTTACCCAGCAGCCCCTTTTTGACGAGCTCCTCAATTTCATCTCGAAGCTGAATGTATTCCTCAGTGTCATGACTGTGGTCGCGATGGTAGAGGCAATACTTGCTTTGATCGTGCTTGTTTGGAGGAGATCATAGTCCTTCTGGTCTTGGCACTGGTCTTGGCAGCTGGTCCTTAGCTTTTGTGAGAATTTGAGTTCGAGGAACGTTAAAGGGGGCGTAGTCGCGGAACTTTTCGGGAGGAGGACTTCTTCGTGCCCTTCTATCGGGGCTTTCTTGGTGGTGAGCTCGAAAAGTTCAGGCCTTGCTTGCATTGGGGAGGTCATGAGCGTGGCCGAATTTCATTCTACCTCCTGTGAAATCTTTGTAGGAGGTTTCCTTGATGACATACTCGAGGGGGAGTTCGGTCTCGCTTGCGCCGAACTTCACTCTGCCCTCCTGTGAAGCTTTCATCGGGGGAACTTCATGCTTCTTTGTCGGGACTTCTTTGACGACGAGCTCGAGGCGGAGCTCAGCCTTGTTTGCCTGAACTTTATTGCACCTCCCATGAATTCTTTGTAGGGGCTTCCTTGGAGACATACTCGAGGGGGAGTTCGGCTTCGCTTGCGCTGGGGCGGTCGTGAGCATGGCCGAACTTTATCTCACCTCCTGGTGAGACCTTCTGCAGGGCTTTCTTGATGGCGAGCTCGAGAAAAAGTTCGACCTTGCTTGCACTGGGAAGGTCGTGAATGCGGTCGAACTTCATTCCGCCCTCCTTGTGAAATCTTCATAGGGCCTTCCTTGATGATGGGCTCAAGGGGAGTTCGGCCTCGCTTGTGCCGAACTTCATTCCGCTCTTCCGTGAAACCTCCCATGGGAGAACTTCATGCCCCTTCGTTAGAGCTTCCTTGATGATGAGCTTTGAGGGGAGTTCGGCCTCGCTTGCGCTGGGGAGGTTGCGAACGTGGTCGAACTTCATTCCGCCCTCCTTATGCCGAACTTCATTCCGCTTTCCCATGAAATCTTCCACGAAAGAACTTCATACCCCTTTATCGGGGCTCCCTTGATGATGAGCTTCGAGGGGAGTTTGGCCTCACTTGCGCCAAACTTCATTCCGCCCTCCTTGTGAAACCTTCTATGGGAGAACTTCTGCTCTCCATTTCTCCTTCCTAAGGGTGATTGGTATGCCCAAATGCTCTTTCTTAAGGTCGGTTCCTCGCATCCTCATGGCGGGTTTGCTGATAAAGTCTCTGCCGGAGGTTATCGCATGGCCTACATCATCTCAACGGAGCCACGAATCTGACCAGTAGGTTGAGCTGCTCCATATCTGCGGTGACTTCAGGTGGAACTTGGGCTGCCAGGGCTGCAATGGGAGCAAATGGACCTAGCGTGCAGGCCATTGATCGCCGAGTCGAAGCTCTCTTGGGAGGCATTTTCTTTTCGAAAAAGAACTCTAATGAGAAAGAAGAGAGATCTTAAGAGTGGGAAGAGAGAAATCATCACCGAGCATTCCTTTAAGAATAAGAGAACCTCGGTGGTTCGGGCCCTCCTTCTAGCGCCAATCTATTGATGCAAAAACTGGTCATCGTCAGAATCAGCTAGAGTGAAGGTGGGTGAGGTCGCCGTCGAGGACCTGCAAAACAAAGTCCCATTCGGAGCCAATGGGGGGTGGCTTCGGTAGGACCCTCCGACGATCAAGTCAGCTCTGGTCAATAGAAATGGAGTGCTCGAAAATAATTTTCATAGAGCTTAGAGAAGAATAGGAGAGCTTAGAGATTCAAGCCTCGAGTTAGCATATCTGGAGGATCCTTTTTATAGGTGGAGCTTGATGGTGACAACTGCAGCTGCTGGCGGGCCACTCTAGATCGCACCAAATTTGATGCAGAAAGGATGGTATCGTCAGGTCGAAAGCGACAGCCATATCGTTCGATAATGGTGGGCTGCTTACGGTCTGGTGGAGCCGCCTATAGCGTCGTCCATGGCAGACTGATGGTGACCTTTCATCTAGCTTTAATAGCCATGGCCCTCAGAAAGCAGGCATTGATTGGTGGACTTCGGCATATATCGATTCCAAAGGAGTTCGGACTCTTGAAGAGGAAGCTCGGAAGGAGTTTGGCTACTGTAGGCAATTGACTTGAGGTGTGTAGCTAAGGCTTGGTTGCTGGGGAGTTCGGAAGGCATGCAGCTGCTGACGAGTTCGACCGTGGAGGAGTTCGATCGGGTGACGATCGCTGAGGAGTGCGGAAGGAGCTCGATCGCTAAGCAGTTTGGCCGACTGGAGAGGTTCGAAGGAGCTCGGCCGCTGGGAGTCCAAAGGGACTCGGTCGCTGATAAGTTCGGCCAGCTGAAGGGGATCGATCCGATCGATGAGAGTTCGAAGGAGCTCGATCGCTGAAAAGTTTGGCCGACTGAAGGGGTATGGCTAAGATCCATCCACTGAAGCTCTTCCATGGCTACTGGTTGCATTAGGCTAAGCATCGAGCTAGACTTCGGCAAGAGTGGGATTTATCCCCAACAGTCAATATTTGACTAGTCAAAGGTCAACTTTTGATCAAAGTCAAAGGATAAGAAATGGCAGGGGACCAAAAATAGCAGGTATTGTTTTACAAAATAAGACAATCTTTTCTGACTTGGATAAGCTCCAGTCAGACAAAGTGAAGGCCTCTGATCGAGCACAAACTCTTTTGGCTCAGTCAGGATAACTTATTTATGATAGTAAAAGAAGAATGTTAGGTTCAATCGAGTACTAACACGATTTTTTTGAACCTAATTAAATCTCATTCAGATCAATTGAACTGGATCAATTCAATTGATGATCACCAAATTCAAACCCTTGTTTGTGTGACCCAGTTAGGTTCAGTTCTATATGGTAATGGGATATGTCATGATCTCTATCATCGACATCATCGAAACTCCTTTCGATGGATCAGAACTCTTCTGATTCGAACAGCTAGAATGATCGATCATCTAAATCATTCTAATTGCTCCCAAAATCCACCAGTGACACCTAGCAGTATATGGTGGCAACCCATCAGAGCTGAATGCGAACCTCTTGGTGCAGCTACCTATGTGATTAAGTTCTTCTATCTTGAGCCCCGATCAGATTAGGGTTAAGGTGAACTCGTCAAACCCTAGTTCTGTCATATGATGTAATCATTCGATTCAAGTCCGATGTGAAAATCTAAATAGAAACTGCCATGGCCATACTTGATTCTGATCATCATAAATATTAGATGCTAAGGATATTCTTTTAAAAGTTGAAGGAAAATCCTGATTTTCGGTCCAGGTTCGTTCAGATCTGATCAGATCAAGAGATATATTTCAAAAATTTTTCTTTGATCTAATCAGATCTTGATATTTTTAGATCTGATTCTTATTATTTTAATAAATAAAATAAAATTAAGATAAATTAAATCAAATTTAATTTACCTTGATTTGGGTAATCCTATTACCCTGTTGATGATCCTGTATGCAGCGGAAGGTTCTGGATCTAGCCACGCAAGTGCCTGGCCTCTACCGGTATCCACTCGGGCTTGGATCTGGAGATCCTCTTCTTCTCTATCACATCTCCAAAAATTAGATCTGGATCTGATCTGGAGGATCTTCAAAACTCTTTTTGAAGATCAGCAGTCGTCCTTTGCAGCAGCGCAGCCTTCTAGCTTTTGATCGCCTTTCTTTGATCTGGATCGCACCAACCAAGGTCCAAAACTCCTTTTGGACGTGGAGAGGAGAGGGAGAAGGTGGGTTTGGCATGGAGGAAGGAGGGGAGAGGCAGCCTTGGGGCATGGGAAATTGTGATTCAATCTCTTTTGAGTTGGGCGCAGGGTCTTATTTATAGACTAAGCTGTGATCCAACTCCTCTTCTTCCCAACCAATCACAACCCTTTGTGAAATCAGATCTAAATCTGATTGGTGGGAATAGAGTCCCCTGGATTCCTCCTTAGAGGGTGCCTAAGACCAGTCAAAGTTGGTTCTTAGGAGAACTCTAATTGGAATCCAAAAAGGAGATGGAGTCCCTTGTCCAACAAGGACTCCTAGGCGCCTCCAACTTGGGCACACGCCAAGGGTGGCGTGCGCCCTCCTCCTTGCCAGGTTCTGGCAGGGGGACAGGCCCCCACCAGCTCTCCAATAGGTGCATGACATGTGGTCAAAAGTCAAAGTGTCAATGGTCAACATTTGACCAGTCAAAGGTAGACTTTTGACCAAAGTCAAAGAACAAGAAATGGCAGGTGACCAAAAATGGCAGGTAATGTCTTACAAAATAAGACAACCTTTTCTGACTTGGACAACCTCCAGTCAGACCATATGAAGGCCTCTGATTGAGCACAAACTCCTTTGGCTCAGTCAGGACAACTTATTTATGATAGTAAAAGAAGAACGTTAGGTTCAATCGAGTGCTAGCACGATTTTCTTGAACCTAATTGAATCTCATTCAGATCAATTGAACTAGGATCAGTTCAATTGATGATCACCAGATTCAAACCCTTGTTTGTGTGTGACCCAGTTAGGTTCAGTTCTGTATGGTAATGGGATATGTCATGATCTCTATCATCGACATCATCGAAACTCCTTTCGATGGATCAGAACTCTTCTGATTCGAACAGCTAGAATGATCGATCATCTAAATCATTCTAATTGCTCCCAAAATCCACCAGTGACACCTAGCAGTATATGGTGGCAACCCATCAGAGCTGAATGCGAACCTCTTGGTGCAGCTACCTGTGTGATTAAGTTCTTCTATCTTGAGCCCCGATCAGATTAGGGTTAAGGTGAACTCGTCAAACCCTAGTTCTGTCATATGATGTAATCATTCGATTCAAGTCCAATGTGAAAATCTAAATAGAAACTCTTTCTATTATTTCACTCTGCCATGGCCATGGGCTTCTGGACTTGATTCTCATGATCATCATAGGGCTGCTCCTCTACCACCGAGGTAGATAGATTCCATCTTGATGCAATCCAGTTCCTACAATGAACATGCTATAGCCAACATACACCTCAGGGTTCCATATGGCTAGGAGACCGAGTAATGGTGTAGTCAAACTATAACACCCTCAAGGTGAACTGCCGATGCACCTCAGGTCAAAGAACCAGACACACTACTGCAGCATCGAGTCAGTCATTGACGAGAAGGTAGACTTCCCTAATGACTACTCGAGGTGGTCACGCTCAGTGCCCTCGTTCTCTAACGAGTACCTGTACTCTCGCTCCGGTGTCTCCACACCGTAGACTCAAGACTCATCTACTAAAGAGAAGCGATTGTACACCAACCTTCCGGATCAATCACCATCCTCGTGATGATCCTATGGTCGGGAGCATTTTATGAGTTAATAATGATTATTCATGTCTTAAATTTTCAACTCTTGAAAATATGAATTATCATTACCATTAACTCAAAGGATGTATCACAGACACTAAATACACATATGTGATAGAAAATAACCCATTTTATTGATTATAGTCAAAATTATAATTTTGCCCCTAGAAGTGTATTACAAGTGTCAGCCAATTCTGGCTTCTAGGGCACATATATCTAACAATCTCCCACTTGTCCTAAAGCCAATTGGCT
The DNA here is from genome assembly GCA_006176705.1 of Cocos nucifera. Lineage (NCBI taxonomy): Eukaryota > Viridiplantae > Streptophyta > Magnoliopsida > Arecales > Arecaceae > Cocos > Cocos nucifera. Next base: position 25 of record QRFJ01004112.1, on the reverse strand, counting down.
ACAAGTCTAAGTCCCATCTTCTCAA
>QRFJ01004111.1:0-90460 GCA_006176705.1 Cocos nucifera | reverse complement strand
GCCTAGCATCCTCTTAGATCTATCTCTATAGATCTTTATTCCTAGTATATAGGATGCTTCTCCCAAATCTTTCATGAAAAACTTATTTGATAGCCATAATTTGACTGATTGTAACATTGGGATATCATTCCCAATGAGGAGTATGTCATCTACATACAGAACCAAGAAGACTATGGTTCTCCCACTAGTTTTCTTATACACACATGGTTCATCAACATTCTTGATAAAACCAAACTCTTTTACTGTTTCATCAAAATGGATGTTCCAACTCCTTGATGCTTGCTTTAATCCATAAATGGATCTCTTAAGCTTGCATACCTGATTTGGTCTCTCATTTGACTCAAATCCCTCTGGCTGTGATATATAGACCTCCTCCTCAAGGAAACCATTAAGGAAGGCAGTCTTTACATCCATTTGCCATATTTCATAGTCGTGGTATGCTGCTATGGCAAGCATAATCCGAATAGATTTGAGCATGGCAATAGGTGAAAATGTTTCATCATAATCAATCCCCTGTTTTTGCCTAAAACCCTTAGCCACCAATCTGGCCTTATAGGTTTCAATTTGACCATCAGCTCCAATCTTTTTCTTAAAAATCCATTTGCATCCAATAGGATTTATATCCTCTGGTGCATCCACCAAAGTCCATACTTTGTTGGTGTGCATGGATTCCTATTTTGGATTGCATGGCAGCCAGCCATTTGTAAGAGTCCTTACTTTTGACTGCTTCCGTATAGGTTAGAGGATTCGTCATTCTCAATGACTTGGGCTTCATTGTTCTCAATAATGAACCCATACCTTATAGGTGTATTTCGTACTCTTTTAGACCTATGGATAGGAGTTATGTGTTCTGATTCTTTTATGTGATTATTTGGTTGAGAAATTTTTATTTGTTTTTCTTGAACTTTACTAAGTTCAATATTTCTGCCACTGCCCTTTTCTAGGATAAATTTTTTTTCCATGAAAGTGGCATGCCTACTTACAAATACCTTTTGTTCAGTAGGATGGTAGAATAAATATCCTATACTATTTCTAGGATATCCTATAAATAGACATCTGTCTGATCTAGCATCAAGTTTATGTCCAAAATTTCTTTTGACATATGCTGGACAACCCCATATCTTAAGATACTTAAGATTAGGTTTCTTACTTCTCCATATGTCATATGGAGTACTAGATACAGATTTAGAAGGTACTCTATTCAAGATGTAAATTGCAGTCTCCAGGGCATGACCCCTAGAAGAAAATAGGTAATTCAGTGAAGCACATCATGGACCGTACCATATCTAATAAGGTATGATTTTTTTTTGGCTACACCATTTAATTGCGTGGTGTATAAGGAGGTGTCCATTCAGAGAGAATCCCTTTAACTTTAAGATAGTCTAGAAACTCACTAGATAAGTATTCTCCTCCCGATCAGATCGAAGGAATTTTTATACATTGTCCAGTTTATTTTTCGACCATACTTTGATACTCTTTAAATTTATCAAAGGACTTCTGATTTGTGTTTCATAAGATACACATATCCAAACCTAGATAAATCATCAGTGAATGTTATAAAATAAGAGTATCCTCCTCTGGCTTGAGTTGTCATAGGACCACATACATCCGTATGTACAAGTCCTAATAACTCATTTGTCCTTTCTCCATGTCCACTAAATGGAATCTTGGTCATTTTACCCATGAGGCATGATTCACAAGTTCCTAATGATTCATAATCAAAAGGATCAAAGAACTTTTCTTTGTATAACTTGTTAATCCTAGCCTCACTAATATGACCTAATCGATAATGCCAAAGTAAAGTATTATTTATGTCATCTCTCTTACGTTTTCTATTTTCATCAATATGAAATATATTGTCATCCAAACATAGAGTCAACAAACCATTGCTAAATATGCCAAAACAAATATTTTCATTAGAATATTTGATCGAGCAACCTTCGCTCGTTACATTAAGACTATAACCTTATTTTAATAACAAGGGTATAGATATAATATTTCTAATGATCTTAGGCATATAATAATAATTTGTAAGCTCTAAGATCTTTCCATAAGGTAACTTCAATATATTTGTCCCTACAGCTTCTGCTTGGATAGACTCTCCTCCAGCGCCATAGAGCTTGAAGTCACCTTTCTTCAAACTCTTAATTTTCTACAGCCCCTACAAAGATTTGTACAGATATGAAAACCACAGTCGGTATCTAATACCCAAAGAATTTGAAATGAAAGAATTTAATGATAATATAGTATGTATCTCATACATACCTTTTGGTGCATTATTTGCACCAGACTTCATGGTTGCAAGGTAAGCCTTGCAATTCCTCTTCCAATGACCTATTTTGCCATAGTGAAAATAGGTCATCTATCCGGAGACCTTCTCCTTTTTCTTCTTATTTATACCACTTTTAGGGTTCAACCTTTTCTTTGAATCCTTTTTGCCTGCCTTCTTCTTGGAGATCCCATCCACAAGAAGAAGAGGAGCCTTATCCTTCTTGATATGGCTTTCTGCTGTCTTGAGCATATTTAACAGCTCAGGCAAGAAAGAATTCAGTTTGTTCATATGATAGTTTATGACAAACTGAGAAAATGATTTAGGAAGTGATTGTAGGATCAAATCCTGACTTAACTCTGCATCCATAACAAAACCTAATTGTCTTAATCGAGTGATTAGGTCAATTACCATCAAAACATGATTTTGTATGGATGTTCCTTCTGTCATTCTTGCATGAAATAATTGCTTAGATATCTCATATCTAGCAGTCCTACTATGCTCTCCATAAAGCTCTTTTAGATTGAGCAATATGGACTGAGTGTCCATGCCATCATGCTGCCTCTGTAATTCATTATTCATAGAGGCAAGTATGATGCATTTGATAGTAAGAAAATCATTTTGCCACATCTTGTATGTGGACTTATCTTCATCTGTGGCATCATTTTCTAATGGCTTAGGATCAGGGGCATCAAGAATATAGGAGAGTTTTTCTTGACTGAGTACTATTTTTAGGTTTCTCAACCAGTCAACATAATTTTGACCAGTCAATTTATTTGAATCCAAAATTGAATGCAATGAAAGTGAAGAAGCCATTTAATCTACATAATAAAGAACAATACATAAGCAAACAACTCATGATGACAAACATAATTAAATTAGGACTTTAATTTAATTATGTCTTCCCACTATTTAATCAAAAAATCATAACCCTCTTAATTGATTTTCTTAGTGAGAATAAGATCCTAATTCCTTATAAAAGGTCTTGTGGTTGCACAACAAACCTGTTATAAGTTCAAAGGTAGGAAACTCTTTCCAATTGCATTTTATGCAACTCTTAAAAAAAAAAATTTTTTTGCCTCTAAAACATAATAGCCTTGTGTTAGCACAACAAACTTTAATGTTTTAGTTTAAATAGAATCCTTCATTTCTATACAGTCAAAATGAAATATAACTACTTTTGTGGTTACACAACAAAGCAGTATATTCAAAATGCTGTAAGCATCTCAATGCACTAGATTAATATTACATCATTTCCCATGATAGATCTTGTGGTTACACAACAAAACTAATATGGTTCTGGACATAATAAGAACCTAGTATGAAGGAAGGCCTTAATGTAGTGAATATAATACTAAGCATTTCAATCTAGATTTAAATTAATCAAATCGATCAGGTAAGTGGGAGAGAAGTGGGAGTCCCCTTATTGCTTTCCTTAGACACCAATAAATTTGCCAGGTTAGACAACAGAATCAATTAAAAAATCACGTTCTCTTTACCAATCATGAACCATTTATCCTAGACACCGATTGATCAATTAGACATCCCGACTGATTCAGCTATAGATTAATTACACTACAACTTAATATAATTTTAATGAGGGATTTAAATGGTCTTGATGCATATTCTGATTTAAATCAAACTAAATGCCATAATAGCATCAATTATAATAAAATTTATATATATCTATTAACATGTATAATTATTCTAGGACAACCAATCATTATATAGTGGAATACTTTCCACTATATCAGGGCAACCTTTATAGAATAATATATATACATCATAATCTTATTATGATGAATAAAAATACGATCTTATCATATAAATAACATGCTAATTATATCATACTTTTCATTTGTGCCATTATATTATAAGCAAAGCATTATATGATTTAACCTAATAAGGCTTGCTCTGATACCACTGATAGGATTGGTGTATAGGGCGAAAGCATACAAACCAAACCCGAATCCTAGGACCACCTTATTACCAATTAAATCATATAACATATATTTATAATATAAAAGAAAGTATTAGAACATACATCTTATCGCTAAACCCTAAATTATCCCTAATTACCGACAGCAGTCCGTCAGGGGTTCCACCAGGTGCCCACATGTTCATCTTTCAACGTTGATCCACATAGAGACTTGATCAAGATACCAGCACCTCTGATTTATATAATTAAAATTATAATAATAAAAACTTTAATTAAAAGGGCAAGACCTTTCTTAGTCTTTATGTCATCTTCCTTGCTTCTCCTTACCTATCTTTCTTTTTCCTTTTCTTCTTAATGATTCTTCCTAATCTCTTTGTCTTAAGATGACTTTTAATCCTTATAAGGATAAGATCTGGACAAGACAAGGGAAGAAAAAAAATGGGACAATAGAAAACACTTGTAAGAAAGAAAGATAATTTTAACACACACGGACTCTTGGTACTCATCCTTGTTTATAATGTACGTAGGGGTGCCAACTCATTTTCTCGCACCCTTTCCATATAAATATATCATGTCCCTTCAGCCTATCTCATGCCTAATCAAATAATAATGTCATGTAGACTTAGTCCAGGAGGTGCCTTAAAGCAGAAGGACTCTTGGACTAATTCTACGTAAGTTATTTACAAAGAGTCGCAAGCTTTCATTGTTGGCACCATCCTGATATAACCAATAGATCATAAAAGAAGGCCATCCAATGGCCTAGAAGTGGGACGCCCATTCAGAAAAGATGGCGTGGAGATGATCTTTGAATAGTCAAAGTCCTAAGGGACTTTGACTTGGTCCAAGAGGCATCACGGATGAGAGGATGGCAAGGAGTCTTGGGCGGCAAGGATTCCTAGGCGACAAAGAGTCCCTTCTCAAAAAATAATGATGTATTTAATCTATAGAAGGACTCTTCTGTGCTCCATATCTGATGTCCACATCCATTTGAAAAATTTATGCAACATAAAAATAGGAAAAGTCAAAGAAGATAGGTGCCAACAAAATCCCATGCGCTAAAATCTCTTTGCGCTGAAAAACTTTCCACGCATATGAGAGAGACTCTTTAGCATGTGGGATTCTGGTATGTGGCACCCCAACTAAAGCCAAAATAGTCTAGGTTAATCTAATTCAAGACCAAATCCTATTTGGCTCAAATTGGATCTTAATTAGCCAAAATCGAAAGTCGATTCGAATCCAATTCGAATCTAGGTGCTAGGGTTTGCTACATGTGCTAGCATGTTCATCTTGCAAACATGGTCTAATCAAATTAGACCCTTTAATCAATTGTCTTTGTGTGTTATCCATTGGATTCCACATCTAACCATCAGTGGGTTTGGGTGTGATTTGACCTAATCTGGTTTGAACTTATCCAAATCGATTTAGATCAAAACTAGCCAACCCAATTTGACTTAATTTAGAACACTTTTTAATTTAGTGATCAAATTAAAATTTTAATTTGATCGAACCCACTAGACATGATTGACGTCTAGCAATATATCGTGACTTTCTGAAAGATGTGAAAATTTGATGAAAATATCAAAAATATCCTTCAATGAAAAATTACCATGCAACTAGATCCTTCGATCTCTCTGCATCCTGAAAATGACTCTGGGTATGAAAATATGTCAATCTCAATATCATATTCATTGGTCTTTCAATCTTATGCTGATGATTCATTTAATGAAATATTAGAAATCATTTCTAATTTTCATCATGCTTTGATCAAAGTCTTCCTGAATCATCATTTGTTTGAAGCAGGTAGGATGCTATTTTCTCTTACCAGGAGTGATCGATTCCATGTTAACCTACTCACAACCTTCATATATAATCTACCATATCCAAATCATCCCATACATGACTGAGTCATAAATGAATATGAACCAAAATATGGATTCATATGTATAAGATTCTATGGTAGTTTCAGGTCAAAGGATTATATGCACAATTCCACTATGAGAACCATCTATTGACATGTAGATAAGACTCCATTAGATATTCTCAACTTGGATCAATTTAGTGAACTCATTCTCTAATGAGCACCCACATCTTTATATTAGTGTCATACATAAGTGATTGTGAGATCAATCACCCTCTCAATTGAGCATACAAAAGATGTGCTGGTCTTACCGAAAATATTGATTCCCAACTCAATGTTCCATCGATCAAGAATGTTTAAATTAGAATTTTAAGGTTTTAGATCTCATTGGTATGATCTCATCATAATCCTAAAACCATAGCCTTAATTTATGGGATTCACCATAATCTTAAATAAATAATAAGACACTGCATATGATGAAATAGTGTATTTATTTATTTTAAAATATCATTACATGAGTTTGGAAGACAAAGAATAGCCCAAAAATTGATTGGCTTAAGGATATATTCCTTTCACTTGGGGCTTGACGCTTTTGTAAAGTATAAATATGGGAAATAGATCAAGGTTGTATATGATGCTGAATTCCTTGAATAAAGCTCTTTTCTTTTGGAAAACTCTTGTGCTCTTTTTCTCTCTTTTCTCTTGAATCCATTATTTTGCTTCCGCATTGATCCAAAAAGATTGTTCCTTATTGTTTGGCTACTCACCAGTGGCCATGCTGGTCTGAGAGAGGATAGTTTATCCCAATGAGGATGAAAAATTCTATTTGACCTATGAGGTGGAGGAGGTAGTAAGCTGTGGATCGACCTAGACTAACTGGGTTCCTTAGGTTCCTTGGCTCATTGCTCTTTGGAGACTTTCTCCTCAAAATCTATCTTTCGATACCACCATCTTGAACAAACTATTTTTTAAGAAAAATGATGTGTCAACCTACAATCACACTGTGATATTCTGGAAGATATAAGTAATACCCTAATAACTCTTTAGGATATCCAATAAATCAAGCTCTAAGAGACCTAGATTCTAACTATCCGCCATTAGACAACCCCAATTCTGAGATGACTCAGACTTGGCTTTTTACCATGTCATATCTCGTATGTAGTGCCAGGAATGATTTTAGATGGAACCCTATTTAGTAATTAGATAGCTATCATTAAACTATGTCCCTAAGAAAACTCAGGAGGGTCCATGGCGCTCATCTTGGATAAGACAATATCTAATAGGGTCCATTTTCTCCATTCTAAAATCCCAATGAGTTAAGATATTTTGGATGGAGTCCATTATGAGACTATACAATTATTCTTGAGGTAGTCCAGAAATTTTTGACTAAGCTATTCACCTCCTCTATTTGATCGAAGAACCTTAGTGGGCTTTTCAATTTTATTTTCTACTTTATGTCTGAACTCCTCGAACTTTTCAAAAGCTTCAGACTTATGTTGCATTAGGTACACATAACCATACCAAGATAGATCATCGATAAAGATAATGAAATAGACATAATTGCCTCTGTCTGGCATATCGAATGGGCCATACACATCTATATGCACCAGGGCAAGTAGGTCTGTGGCCTTTTTCCATGTCCTATAAAAGAAAGCTTGATCATTTTGCCTTGAAGGAATGATTCACAAATTAGATATGACTCGAAAGTCAATGGATCGATTAGTCTAGATTTCTCTAATTTGTTAAATCTATCATTGGCTATATAACCTAGCTTAAGGTGTCACAGATACCTTTTATCAATACTATCTCTAAACTATTTTGGTCCTCCTTATTTTTTTTAGGCAAGTCGGTATATAGAACAGTTTTGCTTCCAATGACCATCGAAGTTGCAGTGAAAATACTTTTCCTTCTCCACCGTCTTCTTCTTCGGCTCGCCTTTCTTTTTCCCTTTTGTTTTCTGCTTTTTTGTAGATTTTTTCTTCTTTCCAAAAGAATTTCTCTTGGAAGAAGTCTGCTCCACAACAAGAATGAGTCTTTTGAACCCTTTAAAGTCTGCTAACAACAACCAGCATGTTCATTAAATCGACCAAGGTGCATTAGAGCTAATTCATATGAATGTTCATGATGAACTGCCCATACGAATAATTCAAGGACTGCAGGATCACATCAATCTGCAAATCCTTGTCCATCAAGACATCAATCTTCTCAAGCTCTTCTAGGTCCTTGATCATCATCAAGTAATGATCTTTGATCGATTATCCATCATACATCTATGCCTTAAATAGTCTCCTAGAGACTTGATAATGCACTAGTGACTCTGATCACCAAACAACTCTTGCAGGTGAGCCAATATTTGGTGAGTAGTCCTAATATCTTCATGTTGGCACTGCAACTCATTTGATATTGAGCCCAACATGTAGCACCAAGCTTTATTATCATCTATTAGATGTGTGCCCTAGAAGCTAGATTGGTTGTCACTTATAATACACTTCTAAAAATAATTTTATAATTTTAACTACAAATTAATAAATAAATTATTTTTCTATCATAGTATGTATTTAAAAGTGACTGTGATATATCCTTTGAGTTAATGGTAATGATAATTCACATTTTCAAGAGTTGAAAATTTAAGACATGAATTTTCATAATTAACTCATAAACTACTTTTGACCGTAGGATTATCAGGAGGATGGTGATCGATCTGGAAGGTTGGTGTACGATTGCTTTCTTAGGATAGATGTGTCTTGAGTCTATGGTGTGGAGACATCAAAGTGAGAGTACAGATACTTATTAGAGAATGAGGGCACTGAGCGTGATCACCTTGAGTAGTCATAAGGAAGTCTACCTTCTCGTCGATGATTGACTCGATGTTGCAATGATATGTATGGTTCTTTGACTTGAGGTACATCGACAGTTCATCTTGAGGGTGTTATAGTTTGACTATATCATAACTCGATCTCCTAGCCATTTAAAATCCTAAGGTGTATGTTGGCTATAGCATATTCATTGTAGAAATTGAATTGCAGCAATAAGAAGATCTATCTACCTTGGTAGATGAGGAGTAACTCTATGATAATCATGAGGTTGAGTCCTTAAGTCCATGGCCATGGTAGAATGAAGATGATAGAAAGAGTTTCTATTAGGGTTTCACATTTGACTCAAATCAAATGATTAGTTCATATGACAGACATTGGGTTTGACGAGTTCACCTTAACCCTAATCCAGTCGGGGCTCAAGATAGAAGAACCCAATCACACAGGTAACTACATCGAGAGATTCACTTTCAATTCTGATGGATTGCCACCATATATTGCTAGGTATCATTAATGAATTTTGGGGGCAATTAGAATGATTTTGCTAATCAATTATTCTAATTGTATGAATCAGAAAAGTTCTGGTCCATCGAAAGGCGCTTCAATGATGTCGATGATGGAGATCATGATATATCTCATTACCATATAGAATTGAACCTAATTGGGTCATACAAATAAGAGTTTGGATCTGATTGTCATCAATTGAGCTAACCCAATTTGATTGATTTGGATTATATCCAATCAAGTTCAAGATAATCATGCTAGCACATGATTGAGCCTGACTTTCTTCTTTTGAAATCATTCTGATTCATTGCAACCAAGTCAAATTTGATTTGACTCATTCCTGTATTTTTAATAGATTTATTTTTATCTGATTGGAATATGTCTCAGTCAGATTAATTATAGAAATTAAATCTATTCATAGTCAAATTAGACTAGGGTAAAAAGTTGATCTATTTGAGAGAATTAAGGGTCACCTGATCAGATACTTTTAGAAAATTCTCTTCAAATTATTTTGATCTTTTCCTTGGATATGTGATAGAGCATGAATTGTACATTGGGTGTACCAAATTTCATAATTTTTGGAGGTGTCTAGACTAAGTTATGATAGAGTTTGATTTGGATCAAACTTTTGAGGGAAGAGTCTTAGGCATAGTGGACTCTTCCTTATTTACTCATGCCACCGCCTTTTAGATTGATTTTTGTTGTCAAAATTAGTTGGGATCTGAGGATTTTCATGGAGATCAAGTCCAAGAGTTTGAATGGTCAAAAAAATAAGGATTTTGATCAAAGAGGGACTCTAACTTGGCACTATACTTTTATATAAGAACCCTTGCGCCAAGGCTCTTCATGTAGAAATATTTTTCATACCCAAAGGCTGGCATTCCAGATATCCAACACCCCCTCTATCATCTCTCTCCCTCTCTTCTACATGCCTAAAAAGTTAGGCACAAATCTAAGAAGAAGATTCAATCAAATTTGTGAAGAGTTCAGCATCTACGCGATAATGTTCGTGAGACGGACATGCTATCTTCAAAATTTTTTTTGAAGAACTTTCAGATTAGATTTAGATATGATCTTTCAAGAAAGAATTTGTGAGGAGAATATGTCTACATCCTTCCCAAGTGGATATTGGTAGAGGCCAAGCATATGCGTGGCTCCTTCTAGAACCTCAGAAACCATCAGGATCATCATAGGGTAATCAGATTATCCAAACAAGCTATGATATTAAATATAGTTTAATTTTTATTTTAATTTTGAATATTAGATCACCATGATCAGATTTGAAAACTCTTAGATTAGATTATATTATTTAAAAATTTTTAAAAGAGTTCATCTCAAATTTGATTAAATCTGCACGATCCTACGGCGGAGAATGAGATTTTTCCTTCAACTGGTATCATAGCAAGGTTAGCAATTCTTTAGATCCACCCTAGATCTAAATTTATTTTTGATTAAGATCTGATATTAAAAAATTTTAGATGTCACATCAGATATGATTAGATCTAAAATTAAAAAATTAAAAATTAAATAATTTAGATCTCATATGTATTGTTAGATATGTGTGCCCTAAAAGCCAAATTGGCTGATACGTGTAACACAATTCTAAGGGCAAAACTATAATTTTAACTATAAATAATAAAATAAATTATTTTTTATCATTGTGTGTATTTGAAAGTATCTGTGATACATTCCTTGAGTTAATGATAATGATAGTTCATATTTTCAAGATTTAAAAATTTAAGACATGAATTTTCATTATTAACTCATAAAATGCTCCTGATCGTAGTATCATCATGAGAATGGTGATTGATCCGAAAGGTTGGTATATGTTTGCTTCTTTAAGATAGATGAGTCTTGAGTCTACGGTGTAGAGACATCGGAGCGAGAATACAGGTACTCATTAGAGAATGAGGGCACTGAGCGTGACCACCTCGAGCAGTCATGAGGAAGTCTACCTTCTCATCGATGACTGGCTCGAAGCTATAGTGGTGTGTCTGGATCTTTGACCTAAGATGCATCGATAGTTCACCTTGAGGGTGTTATAGTTGGACTACACCATAACTCGGTCTCTTAGCCATTCAAAATCCTGAGGTGTATGTTGGCTATAGCATGTTCATTATACGAATTGGATTGCACCAATAGGAGATCTATCTACCTCGGTAGAAGAGGAGCAGCCCTATGATGATCATGAGAATCAAGTCCATAAAGCCCATGGCCATGGCAGACTGAAATAATAGAAAGAGTTTCTATTAGGGTTTTCATATTGGACTTGAATCAAATGATTAATTCATATGACGGATATTTGGGTTTGACGAGATCACCTTAACCCTAATTTGGTCAGGGCTCAAGATAGAGGAACTTAATCACATAGAAAATTGTACCTATTATGTCACATAAATAAGGGTTTGGATATGGATATCATCAATTGGATTAATCCAGTTCAATTGATTTGAATAAGATTCAATTAGGTTCAAGGAAATCGTGCTAGCACATGATTGAGCCTAATGTTCTCCTTTAACAATCATTAAAACTTATCTGAACTAAGCCAAATGTGTTTGGACTCACTCAAGAACCTTTACTTGATCTGACTGGAGCTTATTCAGATCAGAAAAGGATTGTCTTAATTTATAAAATAAATTTGAGATAATATATGCCATTTTTTGTCACCTGCTAAATCTTATCTTTAAACTTTGATCAAATGTTGACCTTTGACATATAGGAGAAAACCTTGGGCCTTGTTCCCCTGCTAAAAAGTAGACAGGCAAGGGGTGCATGCTTAGGGAGGCGTGCACCCCATGAGGATAAGAATTGGAGTCTTATATAGATGAGACTCCAGTTGCTTCAGGAGTCAAACTAGATGGCACCAAGAAGACTTGTTTAATCCAGTCTTGGCGCCATCTAAGGAGAGTTTTGAGGGACTCTAATCTGATTAGAACAAATGATGTCGTCTCACCAATCAGATTTAGATCTGATTGCACAAAGGGCCATGATTGGCTGGTATGATGTAGCACTGCATGGCGCAGCAGGATCTATATAAACCCTATCTGCACCTAGAATAAAGAGCTTTCGCCCATAGCCCATGGAACAAAGCTTTTCTTCCTCCTTCTCCATGCCACCCTTTGGTCCTCTCTCTCCTCTCCATGCCCAAGAGGTTTTGGGTGAAGAAAAAATCCTATTTCCCGGGATAGGTTCATTCAAATCTAATTTAATCAAGAGAAATATTTTAAAAAATTTTTCTCTTAGATCTAAATTAGGTCTAAGACTTTTCAGATCTTATTTTATCAATATAATAAAATAAAATAAAAATAAATTTAATTTAATTTAATTTGTACCTTGTTATTGGGTAATCCTATTATCCTATGATGATCCTGCTATTAGCCTTAGGATCTGGATGTAGCCATGCAATCGTCTGACCTCTACCAATATCCACTTTGGTAGGATATGGAGATCTTCTCCTTCTCTATCTATCTTCCAAAGATCAGATCTAGATCTGATCTTAAAAATCTTCAAAATAGCTTTTGAAGATCTGGTATCGTCTCTTGTAGTAGTGCTGCCATCTTCCTTTCTTGTCGCCTTTCTCTTACTTGGATCATACCAAACTGAAGCCCAAAAATCTTTTGAGTGTGGAGAGGAGAGAGAGAATCATAGGTAGGCATGGAGAAGCGCGAGAGGGGCTATATGGCATGGGCAAGGGACTAAGCATCATAATCCTAAGTGCAGATAGGATTTATATAGATCCTGCTGCATCATGCAGTGCCACATCATCCCAGCCAACCATGGCTCTCTCTACAATCAGATCTAAATCTAATTAGTGGGATGACATCATCTGATCTAATCAGATTAGAGTCGCCCACAAACCTCCTTAGGTGGCGCCAAGACTGGTCAAAGATGAGTCTTTGGCGCCACCTAACTTGAATGCATCAAGTAACTGGAGTCCCATCCATATGGGACTCCAAACTCTATCCTCTTTGGGCGCATGCCTCCATAGGCATGTGCCCCCTTTCCTCTTTTTAGCAAGGAGATAAAGATCAAAACTCTCTCCTATGGGTGCATGACACATGGGCAGATGTCTAAGTATCAAAGGTCAATATTTGACCAAAGTCAAACGTCAAGATTTAGCAGGTGATGGTAAATGGTAAGTATTGTCTCAAATTTATCTCATTAATTAAGACAATCCTTTTCTAACCTGAACAAGCTCCAGTCAGACCAAGTAAAGATTTTTGAGTGAGCTCAAACATATTTGGCTCAGTCGAGATAACTTTTAATGATTGTTAAAGGAGAATATTAGGCTCAATCATGTACTAGCACGATTTTCTTGAACCTAATTGAATCTTATTCAAATCAATTGAACTGGGTTAGTTCAATTGATGATATCCATATCCAAACCCTTATTTATGTGATCCAGTTAGGTTCAGTTCTGTATGATGATGGGATACATCATGATTTCTATCATCGACGTCATCGAAACACCATCCGATGGATCAGAACTTTTCAGATTTAGACAACTAGCATGATCGATCATCCAAATCATTCTAATTGCTCCCAATATCCATCAATGATACCTAGTAGTATATGGTAGCATTCCATCAGAACTAAGATCAAACCTCTCAATGCAGTTACATATGTGATTAAGTTCCTCTATCATGAGCCTCGTTCGGATTAAAGTTAATATGATCTCGTCAAATCCTAAATTCTATCATATGAATTAATCATTCAATTCAAGTTCGATGTGAAAATCCTAATAAAAATCCTTTCTATCATTTTAATCTTCCATGGCCATTGGCTTATAAACTTGATTTTCAGGATCATCATAGGACTGCTTCTCATCTACCGAGGTAGATAGATCTCCTATTGGTGCAATCCAATCCCTACAATGAACATGCTATAGCCAACATACACCTTAGGATTCTGAATGGCTAGGAGATCGAGTTATGGTGTAGCCAAACTATAACACGCTCAAGGTGAACTATCAATGCAGCTCAGGTCAAAGAACTAGACATACCATTGCAGCTTCGAGCCAGTCATCGATGAGAAGATAGACTTCCTCATGACTACTCGAGGTGATCACGCCCAGTGCCCTCATTCTCTAACGAGTATCTGTACTCTTACTCTAGTGTCTCTACATCGTAGACTCAAGACTCATCTATCCTAAAGAAGCGATCGTATACTAACCTTCCGGATCAATCACCATCCTTATGATGATCCTATGATCGAAAGCATTTTATGAGTTAATAGAGAAAATTCATATCTTAAATTTTCAACTCTTGAAAATATAAACTTTCATGATCATTAACTCAAGAGATGTATCACAGACACTTTTAAATACACACTGTGATAGAAAATAAGTCATTTTATTATTTATAGTCAAAATTATAATTTTGTCCTTAGATGTGTTTTATAAGGATCAGCCAATTCTGGCTTCTAGGACACACATATCTAACAAACTCCCACTTGACCTAAAACCAATTGGCTACAAATCTAGGTACCATCTTCTGAAGGTGGGCTTCGATCTTTTGCTGGCCCAATGGCTTTGTGAGTGGGTCTGCCATATTATTTGCGGAGTCAACTCTCTTGACCTCAACATAACCTTTTCTCGAGGTAATCGTGGATGAGATGGTATCGCCGCTCGATGTGCTTGGATTTTTGGTGAGACCTCGGCTCCTTAGCAAGGGCTATGGTGCCATTGTTATCGTAGTATAGAGGAATGGCATCTGATGGTATCACTCCAATCTCTATGGTAAATTTTTTATACCAGAATGCCTCCTTCATAACTTCTGATGCAGTGATGTACTCAGCTTTCATGGTGGAATCTGCTATCACTGTCTGCTTGAAACTCTTCCAACTGACAGCACCATCATTACACACAAACAGACTCTCAAACGTCGACTTTCGATCATCTATATTGGACATAAAAATTGAGTCTGTAAACCCCTAGACTTGGAGTTCTCCATTACCAAAAATCAACAACATATCCTTAGTTCTTCTCAAGTACTTAAGGAAACATTTCACAGAAGTCTAATGTTCTTCATCTAAATTTGACTGATATCTGCTCGTGATACTCATAGCATGGGCTATATCAGGCCGTGTACATAACATGGCATACATGAGGCTCCCTATTGCTGAAGCATAAGCAATCTTGCTCATGCGTTCTATCTCCTCAGGTGTGCTAGGGAACATCTTCTTGGAGAGATGAATGCTATGTCTGAAGGGTACCAAACCCCTCTTGGAGTTTTCCATGCTAAACCTCTTTAGCACTTCCTCTATGTACATCTTCTGTGAAAGATCTAGCATCCTCTTCGATCTATCTCTATAGATCTTAATTCCTAGAATGAAGGATGCTTCTCCTAGGTCTTTCATAGAGAATTCTTTGGATAACCATATTTTAACTATGGTCAATATGGGAATATCATTTTCAATAAGGAGGATATCATCCACATACAATACGAGGAAGACAATAGTGCTCTCACTGACCTTTTTGAAGACACATGATTCTTCCTCATTTTTGATGAAACCAAATAATTTGATCACATCATTAAAACAAGTATTCTAGCTCCGAGATGCTTGCTTAAGTCCAAATATGGATCTTTGCAGCTTACACACTTTATGATCAGCATCATTGGATGTGAAACCTAATGGTTGTTCAATATAGGTATCCTCCACAAGGTATCTGTTTAAGAATGCCATTTTCACGTCCATTTGCCATATTTCATAATCAAAATAGGCTATAATAGTAAGCATTGTGCGGATGGATTTTAACATAGCTATTGGCGAAAAGATATCCTGATAGTCAATGCCTTCGTGCTGACTATACCATTTTGCTACTAATCTAGCTTTGAATGTCTCCACATTCTCATTTGCACCAATCTTTTTCTTGTAGATCCATTTACACCCAATAGGTACTATACCTTCTAGTAGATCTACCAAGGTTCAGACTTGGTTTGAGTGCATCGAGTCAATTTCTAACTTCATTGTCTCTAACCATTTCTCGGAGTCAATATCCGATATCACCTCGTCATAGGTTTTGGGATCATCATCATGAACCCCATTACCTATGAGGAATATTTTTTCTATTTTCTCTGAAATAGTACCTAAGTACCTCTCAAGGGATCGAAAAATCCATTTCAATCTACGAGGTGAGGGAGGTAGTGATTGTATTGGCTCAACCTGATTCCATGGGGTCCTTAGCTCGTTGCTGTTGTGAGACTTTCTCCTCGAGCTTGATCTACTTTCTAATACCTCTATCTTGAATAAACTATTTTTTAAGAAAGATGGCATGCCAACTCACAATCACATTATGATCTTCTGGAATGTAGAAATAATATCCTAATGACTCTTTAGGATATCCTATAGATCATGCTCGAAAGGACCTAAAGTCTAACTTGTCTGCTTATTGTCTTTTGACATGAGCCGAACAACCTCAAATTCTAAGATGACTCAAACTTGGTTTCTTACTATGCCATATCTCATAAGATGTGGTAGGAATGATTTTAGAGAGAACCCTATTTAGTAAATATATAGTAGTTAACAGACTATGTCTCCATAGAAAATCAGGGAGGTTTGTGAAGCTCATCATAGATCGGACCATATCTAATAGGGTCCGATTTCTTCATTCTAAAACTCCATTGAGTTGAGGTGTTTCAGGTGGAGTCCACTGAGAGACTATGCTATTTTGCTTGAGATAGTCCAAGAATTTTTGACTAAGGTATTCACCTCCTCGATCTGATCGAAGAACCTTAATGAATTTTTTAGTTTATTTTTTAACTTCATGTTTGAATTTCTTAAACTTTTCAAAGGCTTTGGACTTGTGTCTCATAAGATACACATACCCATACCGAGATAAATCATCGGTAATGATTATGAAGTAGTCAAAGTTGCCTCTAGTCGGCACATCAAATGGTCCGCGCACATCAATATGTACTAGGGCAAGTAGTTCCGTGGCCTTTTTCCCATGTCCTATAAAAGGAAGCTTAGTCATTTTTTCATGAAGACAAGATTCATAAATTGAATATGACTTGAAAGTCAACAGACTCAATAGTCCAATTTTCTCTAATTTGTTAACCCTATCTTCTGCTATATGACCTAGTCTTTGGTGCCATAGATACCTATCATTTGGACTATCCCTGGATCATTTTGATCTAATGGCATTCACATTTTGCTCGATATTAAAATTAGATATATCAATATGTAACTGATATAGATCGTTAATGAGGAAACCATTTGCAATTTTATTTCTTTCATAAAGAATATTATAATGGTCCTTAAGAAAACTAATTACATAGCCTTCTTGTGCTAAACATGAAATAGAAATCAAATTCTTGCTGATAGCAGGCATAGAGTAACAGTCCTTAAGTATTAAATCTAAGCCAGATGGTAGTCGAAGAGGGTAGGTTCCCATGGCCATAGCTATAATTTTTTCTTCATTTTTTATGCATAGGATCATCTCACCATCCCTCAGCCTCCTTCTATCCTTAAGATCGTGCATGAAAGTGCATAAATGAGCACTATAACTAGAGTCAAGTATCCAACTGGATGTAGAAAAAAATCATAAGGTTAGATTCAATAATGAGCATACCTCCAGAAGGACCTGTCTCCTTCTTATTCTTCAAGGTGGCTAGGTATATAGGACTATTCCACTTTCAGTGGCCGTCAGTATTATAATAAAAATACTTTTCTTTGTCAGCGGCCTTCTTCTTCAACTCTGCCTTCTTTTTCTTTCCACCTTCCATCTTTTATCTTTTTACAGAATTCTTCTTCTTTCTAAAAGACTTTCTCTTGGAAGAAGTCCATTCCATAGCAAGCATTGAGTGTTTAAAATCTTTCATAGAAAGCTCAGCCGTAACCAGCATATTCATAAGTTCGGCCAAAGTACTTTGAAGTTTATGCATATGGTAGTTCATGATAAACTGCCCATATGCATCAGTCAAGGATTGCAGAATTATGTCATTCTGTAGATCTTGGTCAAACTTCACTCCGAGTTTCTCAAGCTCTTCCAAGTCCTTGATCATCATCAGACAATGATCTTGGACAGACTGCCCATCATGCATTTTAGCCTTAAAAAGTCATTTAGTGATCTGATATTTATCTGAAAGACTCTGCTCACCAAATAACTCTTGCAAGTGAGCCAATATTTGGCGAACAGTCTTGATATCTTCATGTTGGTGTTGAAGCTCATCAGACATCGAGCCCAACATCTAGTATCTAATCTTGTTATCTTCATCTATCGATTTGTCAAGAGACGCTCTTTCTTTAGTGGATGGATGGATTGGAAAGGTGGAGGGATCTGAAGGGAAATCCTGATTTCCCAATCCAGATTCGTTCAGATCTGATCAGATCAAGAGATATATTTCAAAAATTTTTATCTTTGAACTGTATCAGATCTAGGATTCTTTTAGATCTGATTCTTATTATTTTAATAAATAAAATAAAATAAGGATAAATTAAATCAAATTTAATTTACCTGATTTGGGTAATCCATTTACATGTTGATGATCCTATATGCAGCGGAAGGTTCTGGATCTAGCCACGCAAGCGCCTGGCCTCTACCGGTATCGACTCATGTTGGATCTAAAGATCCTCTTCTTCTCTATCATGTCTCCAAAAATTAGATCTGGATCTGATCTGAAGGATCTTCAAAACTCCTTTTGAAGATCAGCAGTCGTCCTTTGCAGCAGTGCAGCCTTCTTGCTTTTGATCGCCTTTCTTTGATCTGGATTGCACCAACCAAGCTCCAAAACTATTTTGGACGTGGAGAGGAGAGGGAGAAGAAGCTTTGGCATGGAGGAGGAGAGGAGAAAAGGCCTTTGGGCGTATGGAAACTCTTATCTCAATCTTTCTTTGAGTTGGGCGCAGGGTCTTATTTATAGACTACCTGTGATCCAACTCCTCTTCTTCCCAACCAATCACAACCCTTTGTGAAATCAGATCTAAATCTGATTGATGGGAATAGAGTCTCCTGGATTCCTCCTTAGAGGGTGCCTAAGACCAGTCAAATTGGTTTCCTAGAAGAACTCTAATTGGAATCCAAAAGGGAGGTTGAGTCCTTGTCCAACAAGGACTCCTAGGCGCCTCCATCTTTGGTACACGCCTAGGGTGGTGTGCGCCCTCCTTCTTGCCAGGTTCTGACAGGGGGATAGGCCGCCACCAGCTCTCCAATAGGTGCGTGACATATGGTCAAAAGTCAAAGTGTCAATGGTCAATGTTTGACCAGTCAAAGGTAGACTTTTGACCAAAGTCAAAGAACAAGAAATGGCAGGTGACCAAAAATGGCAGGTAATGTCTTACAAAATAAGACAACCTTTTTTAACTTGGACAACCTCCAGTCAGACCATATGAAGGCCTCTAATTGAGCACAAACTCCTTTGGCTTAGACAGGACAACTTATTTATGATAGTAAAAGAAGAACGTTAGGTTCAATCGAGTGCTAGCACGATTTTCTTGAACCTAATTGAATCTCATTCAGATCAATTGAACTAGATCAGTTCAATTGATGATCACCAAATTCAAACCCTTATTTGTATGACCCAGTTAGGTTCAGTTCTGTATGGTAATGGGATATGCTATGATCTCTATCATCGACATCATCGAAACTTTTTTCGATGGATCAGAACTCTTCTGATTCGAACAGCTAGAATGATTGATCATCTAAATCATTCTAATTGCTCCCAAAATCCATCAGTGACACCTAGCAGTATATGGTGGCAACCCATCAGAGCTGAATGCGAACCTCTTGGTGCAGCTACCTATGTGATTAAGTTCTTCTATCTTGAGCCCCGATCAGATTAGGGTTAAGGTAAACTCGTCAAACCCTAGTCTCTGTCATATGATGTAATCATTCGATTTGAGTCTGATGTGAAAATCTAAATAGAAACTCTTTCTATTATTTCACTCTACCATGGCCATGGATTTCTGGACTTGATTCTCATGATTATCATAGGGCTGCTCCTCTACCACCGAGGTAGATAGATTCCATCTTGATGCCATCCAGTTCCTATAATGAACATGCTATAGCCAACATACACCTCAGGGTTCCATATGGCTAGGAGACCGAGTAATGGTGTAGTCAAACTATAACACCCTCAAGGTGAACTGCCGATGCACCTCAGGTCAAAGAACCAGACACACTACTGCAGCATCGAGTCAGTCATTGACGAGAAGGTAGACTCCCTAATGACTACTCGAGGTGGTCACGCTCAGTGCCCTCGTTCTCTAACGAGTACCTGTACTCTCGCTTCGGTGTCTCCACACCGTAGACTCAAGACTCATCTACTAAAGAGAAGCGATTGTACACCAACCTTTCGGATCAATCACCATCCTCGTGATGATCCTATGGTCGGAAAGCAATTTATGAGTTAATAATGATTATTCATGTCTTAAATTTTCAACTCTTGAAAATATGAATTATCATTACCATTAACTCAAAGGATGTATCACAGACACTAAATACACATATGTGATAGAAAATAACCCATTTTATTGATATTAGTCAAAATTACAATTTTGCCCCTAGAAGTGTATTACAAGTGTCAGCCAATTCTGGCTTCTAGGGCACATATATCTAACAATCTCCCACTTGTCCTAAAGCCAATTGGCTACAAGTCTAAGTCCCATCTTCTCAAGGTGGGCTTCGAACTTCTGCTGGCCCAACGGCTTTGTAAGTGGGTCTGCCACATTATCTGCGGAGTTGACTCTCTTGACCTCGACGTAACCCTTCTCGAGGTAATCGCGGATGAGGTGGTATCGCCGCTCAATATGCTTGGATTTTTGGTGAGACCTTGGCTCCTTAGCAAGGGCTACGGTACCATTGTTGTCGCAGTACAGAGGAATGGCATCTGATGGCATTACTCCAATTTCTGCAGTAAACTTCTTGTACCAGAATGCTTTCTTCACAGCCTCTGATGCAGCGATATATTCTGCTTCCATGGTGGAATCTGCTATCACTGTTTGCTTGGAACTCTTCCAGCTAACAGCACTACCATTGCACACAAACAGACTATCCAGATGTCGACTTTCGATCATCTATATCAGACATAAAATCTGAGTCTGTGTATCCCTGGACTTGGAGTTCTCCGTTACCAAAGACCAACATCATATCCTTAGTTCTTCTCAAGTACTTAAGGATACATTTCACAGAAGTCCAGTGTTCTTCACCTGGATTTGACTGATATCTGCTTGTGACACTCACAGCATGGGCTATATCAGGTCGTGTACATAGCATGGCATACATGAGGCTCCCTATTGCAGAAGCATAAGGGATCTTGCTCATGCGTTCTATTTCCTCAGGTGTGCTAGGGCACATCTTCTTGGAAAGATGAATACCATGTCTGAAGGGTATTAATCCCCTCTTAGAGTTTTTCATACTAAACCTCTTTAGTACTTTCTCTATGTACATCTTCTGTGAAAGTCCTAGCATCCTATTCGGTCTATCCCTATAGACCTTAATTCCTAGAATAAAGGATGCTTCACCTAGGTCTTTCATGGAGAATTCCTTGGACAACCACATTTTGACTGTCATCAACATGGGAATATCATTCCCAATAAGGAGGATGTCATCCACGTACAATACGAGGAAGACAACAGCGCTCCCACTGACCTTTTTGAAAACACACGGTTCCTCTTCATTTTTGATGAAACCAAACGTTTTGATCACATCATTGAAATGAGTGTTCCAGCTCCGAGATGCTTGCTTAAGTCCATATATGGACCTTTGCAGCTTGCAAACCTTGTGATCAGTATCACTGGATGTGAAACCTAGCGGCTGTTCCATATAGATATCTTCCTCAAGATATCCATTTAAGAATGCCGTTTTCACATCCATTTGCCATATTTCATAATCGAAATAGGCTGCAACGGCAAGCAATGTGCGGATGGATTTTAGCATAGCCACTGGAAGAAAAGGTATCCTGATAGTCAATGCCTTCGCATTGACTATAACCTTTTGCCACTAGTCTAGCCTTGAATGTCTCCACATTCCCATCTGCACCAATCTTTCTCTTGAAGATCCATTTACACCCAATAGGTACTATACCTTCTGGTGGATCTACCAAGGTCCAGACTTGGTTTGAGTGCATCGAGTCAATTTCTGACTGCATTGCCTCTAGCCATTTCTCGGAGTCGATATCTGATATCGCCTCGTTGTAGGTTTTGGGATCATCACCATGAGCACCATTACCTACGAGGAACATTTCCTCTACTTCCTCTGAAATAATACCTAAGTATCTTTCAAGGGGATGGGAAACTCTTTTCGATCTACGAGGTGGAGGAGGTAGTGTTCTTATTGGCTCAACCTGATTTGGTTCCAATTGGTCCTTAGCTCGTTCTACTTGTGAGACTTTCTCATCAAGCTTGATCTATTTTCCAATGCCGCTATCTTGAATAAACTATTTTTCAAGAAATATGGCATGTCGACTCACAATCACATTGTGGTCTTCTGGAATGTAGAAATAGTATCCTAATGACTCTTTAGGATATCCTATGAATCGAGCTCTGAAGGACCTAAACTCTAACTTGTCCGCTTGTTGTCTTTTGACATGAGCCGGACAACCCCAAATTCTGAGATGACTCAGACTTGGTTTCTTACCGTGCCATATCTCATACGGTGTGGTAGGAACGGTTTTAGAGGGAACCCTATTCAGTAGATAGATTGAAGTTAACAATGAGTGTCCCCAAAGGAAATCAGGGAGGTCTGTGAAGCTCATCATGGATCGAACCATATCCAATAGAGTCCGATTTCTCCATTCTGAAACCCCGTTGAGTTGAGGTGTTCCTGGTGGAGTCCATTGAGAGACTATGCCATTTTCCTTAAGATAGTCTAGGAATTCTCGGCTAAGGTATTCACCTCCTCGATCTGATCGAAGAACCTTAATGGGTTTTTCAGTTTGTTTTTCTACTTCATGTCTGAATTCTTTGAACTTTTCAAAAGCTTCAGACTTGTGTCTCATAAGATACACATACCCATACCTAGACAGATCATCGGTAAAGGTAATGAAGTAGACAAAATTGCCTCTAGCCGGCACATCAAATGGGCCGCACACATCAGTATGTACTAGGGCAAGGAGATCTGTGGCCCTCTCCCCATGTCCAACAAAAGGGAGTTTAGTCATTTTGCCTTGAAGACAAGGATTCACAAGTTGGATATGACTCGGAAGTCAATGGACTCAATAGCCCATTTTTTTCTCCAATTTGTTGATCCTATCTTCTGCTATATGACCTAATCTCAGGTGCCATAGATATCTGTCGTTTGGACTATCCCTAGGTCGTTTGGCATTCACGTTTTGCTCGATAGTTTAGAACAGGTACATCAATATGTAGCTGATAAAGACCATTAATAAGGAAACCATTTGCAATTTTATTTCTTTCATAAAGAATGTTACAATGGTCCTTAAAGAAGGTAATCACATAGCCTTCTTGTGCTAAGCATGAAACAGAAATCAAATTCCTGCTAGCTGCAGGCACATAATAACAGTCTTTTCAAAACTAAGTCTAAACCAGATGGTAATCGAAGAGGGTATGTTCCCACGGCTACTGCAGCAACTCTTGCTCCATTACCGATGCGTAGGATCATGTCTCCATCCCTCAGCCTCCTGCTATCCTCAAGACCCTGCATAGAAGTGCACAGATGAGCACTAGAACCAGAGTCAAGCACCCAACTGGATGCAGAAGAAACCGTAAGGTTAGACTCAATAACGAGCATACCTCCAGAAGGACCTTCCTTCTTGTTCTTCAGGGTGGCCAGGTAAGTAGGGCAGTTCCGCTTCCAATGGCCGTCGCTGTTGCAATGGAAACACTTTCCTTTGCCATCGGCCTTTCTTCTTCGGTTCTGCCTTCTTCTTCTTTGATCCTTCCACCTTTTGCTTTTTCACAGACTTCTTTTTCTTTCCATAAGACTTTCTTTTGGAAGAAGTCCGTTCCATAGCAAGAACTGAGCCTTTAGAACCTTTCATAGAAAGCTCAGCGGTAACCAGCATATTCATTAATTCGGCCAAGGAATTTTGAAGTTTATGCATGTGGTAATTCATGATGAATTGCCCATATGCATCAGTCAAGGATTGCAGAATAATATCATTCTGCAGGTCCAAGTCCTAACTTCACACCGAGCTTCTCAAGCTCTTCCATGTCCTTGATCATTGTCAGACAGTGATCTTGGACTGACTGCCCATCACGCATCTTAGCCTTAAAAAGTCATTTCGTGACTTGATATTTGGCTGCGCGACTCTGTTCACCAAACATCTCCTGCAGGTGAGCCAACATTTGGCGAGCAGTCCCGATATCTTCATGTTGGCGCTGGAGCTCATCAGACATCGAGCCCAACATGTAATATCTGGCCTTATTATCTTCGTCAATCCATTTTTCCAGAGACGCTCTCTGTTCAGTGGATGGACGGGCTGGTAAGGTGGGAGGGTCCTGGTCCAAAACATGGGTTAACTTCTCGGAACCCAAAACAATTTTGTAGTTCCTGAGCCAATCTTTATAATTGGGTCCAGTCAGTCTATGTGTGTCCAGGATACGTGCCAATGGGTTGGACGCAGACATTTTCCTGTAGAGAGTCAAAGATTCTAGTTAGATACTGTAATTTTGACTTGACCAATTTGTTTAGGGATTTTATTTTTAAACAAATTAGCTCCCACTATTTTCTCGGATCCCTACACTCCCTCTGTAGAGATGCGAAAATCTCCATGATTAATGATTTCTAGTGGGTGGTGCGGTCTCACCAACTGACTCATCACCTCACCTAACAGTTATTGGTGATGGGTTAGCCAATGAGTGAACAACTCTTGTTCAATGATTCTCTAATCATGGTGCACCCAAACTTGGTCTCTAATTCATGAATCTCACCGTATCCGGAAATATTGATCCACTCCTTAGTTAAGTCAGACCCACCATTTGCATAGACTGGGTTCCTAATTGAGTCTCTCACCGTATCCGAATATTGAGCCCAACTCATCCTCCAGCCCATAGCATCCAATGCCTAATAGACATGGTTGCGTCTTTTCCGGTGCAACTGAGCCACTGTATCCAGCCGAGAACAATCAACCCCGGGAAGGGCCCGCACATCTACAATGGTGGAAGACCTCAGACTTAATCTTTTCTTAGGGAGAATTGATTCAGGTCTCATTAAACTAGACTTGGCTTAGTCATAACAATTATGACTAACCTAGTGGCATGGGTTAGCTCGGATTATTGACCACCTCAGATCAGAACTGTGTCAACAGATATGGCCAGGTAAGTGAGACCGGTGGAAGGAATATGCCATTAACTCGTACAAGAACGCATTCAGGTCGAGTAGCTTCCAATTAAAAACCAGTCGGTCGTATGTGCCAAACTTACCTTAGACACCAAATTGTTGAGTCAGAACCAATTGGGTTAGCCTACAATCCAGACTCTAACCTCTGAGCCTAATTAGGTCTTGCTTGATCGTGACTCGATCTTGACCCAGACTTAATCCTATTAGGCTGGTCAATTTAAGCATTGTTGATCCCATCTAACCAACTCTTGATTCGGTTTGATCAACCGCTTAGACCTAATTGAGCTACCCAAGCCCGAACCCAGTATTATGAATATGTCTTAGATCTGAAATTCTCAATTTTAGACCTAATTAATATTCCATAAACTTAATTCTTAATTAAGTAGGGTTCATAAACAAAATATGCACAATAAATCCTAGGGTTTCAGGATCTAGGGTTTTGCAGAAAGTAAGTTTTGGGTTTCTGATTAAGGACGAACATGCAGCACCCCTACACATCATAAGAACACCCCATCGAATGGGAAGAGAGGGCCTTTAAACCCTTCTTCGTTCTTATGACCGGACGGCCAAGAGGAACGCCTTAATCAGGAACATTCAATACTACAAAACAGTTATCAGATCTATATCATATATCTCATATACAAAAGTAGATCTAATCATGGCATATTTTGCATACATCTCATGTATTGAATCATGCATGTTTTCAGATCTAAATTATCTCATAATAATCTAAAAAATTAGATTTAAATTGATCTAATCAAAATAAATTCTAATCTAGACAATTATGTAGAACTATTCTACAACTAGTCTAGACATGCATCAATCATATCTCATATGATGTTTAAAATTAAATAATTTTTATTTGCTATTTTTTAGATGTTATTATAACACTTATAATATCAAAAAATAGTAAATAAAAAGATCTAAAATATGATTTAATCAAATTAAATCAAAAACATGCAAGACTATTCTATAGAACTATTCTATTCTAGAACTAGTCATGCATATCTTCCAATCTTAGATCCAAATCATTTAATTTTAATTTTTTCTGATTTCAGATCTGATCACATCTCATGTGACATCTGAAATCAATTATTTTCTAATTAAAATAAATTTAAAATCAGATCTAAATATTTTTAGAACCATGGCTCTGATACCAGTTGAAGGGAAATCCTGATTTTCCGGTCCAGGTTCGTTCAGATCTGATCAGATCAAGAGATATATTTCAAAAATTTTTCTCTTTGATCTATATCAGATCTGGAGATGTTTCAGATCTGATTCTTATTATTTTAATAAATAAAATAAAATAAGGATAAATTAAATCAAATTTAATTTACCTGATTTGGGTAATCCTATTACCCTGTTGATGATCCTGTTTGCAGCGGAAGGTTCTGGATCTAGCCACGCAAGCGCCTGGCCTCTACCGGTATCCACTCGGGCTGGATCTGGAGATCCTCTTCTTCTCTATCACGCCTCCAAAAATCAGATCTGGATCTGATCTGGAGGATCTTCAAAACTCCTTTTGAAGATCTGCAGTCGTTCCTTTGCAGCAGCGCAGCCTTCTTGCTTTTGATCTCCTTTTCTTGATCTAAATCGCACCAATCCAAATCCAAAACTACTTTTGGACGTGGAGAGCAAGGGGAGAAGAGAGTTTGGCATGGAGGAGGAGAGGAGAGGCAGCCTTGGGGCGTGGGAAGATTCTTATCTTCAATCTTTCTTTGACTTGGGCGCTGGGTCTTATTTATAGACTAAGCTGTGATCCAAGTCCTCTTCCTTCCCAACCAATCACAACCCTTTGTGAAATCAGATCTAAATCTGATTGGTGGGAATAGAGTCCCCTGGATTCCTCCTTAGAGGGCGCCTAAGACCAGTCAAACTGGATTCTTAGAAGAACTCTAATTGGAATCCAAAAGGGAGGTGGAGTCCTTGTCCAACAAGGACTCCTAGGCGCCTCCAACTTGGGCTACACGCCTAGGGTGGCGTGCGCCCTTCCTCCTTGCCAGGTTCTGGCAGGGGGACAAGGCCCCCACCAGCTCTCCAATAGGTGCATGACATGTGGTCAAAAGTCAAAGTGTCAATGGTCAACGTTTGACCAGTCAAAGGTAGACTTTTGACCAAAGTCAAAGAACAAGAAATGGCAGGTGACCAAAAATGGCAGGTAATGTCTTACAAAATAAGACAACCTTTTCTGACTTGGACAACCTCCAGTCAGACCATATGAAGGCCTCTGATTGAGCACAAACTCCTTTGGCTCAGACAGGACAACTTATTTATGATAGTAAAAGAAGAACGTTAGGTTCAATCGAGTGCTAGCACGATTTTCTTGAACCTAATTGAATCTCATTCAGATCAATTGAACTAGATCAGTTCAATTGATGATCACCAGATTCAAACCCTTGTTTGTGTGACCCAGTTAGGTTCAGTTCTGTATGGTAATGGGATATGTCATGATCTCTATCATCGACATCATCGAAACTCCTTTCGATGGATCAGAACTCTTCTGATTCGAACAGCTAGAATGATCGATCATCTAAATCATTCTAATTGCTCCCAAAATCCACCAGTGACACCTAGCAGTATATGGTGGCAACCCATCAGAGCTGAATGCGAACCTCTTGGTGCAGCTACCTGTGTGATTAAGTTCTTCTATCTTGAGCCCCGATCAGATTAGGGTTAAGGTGAACTCGTCAAACCCTAGTCTCTGTCATATGATGTAATCATTCGATTCGAGTCCAATGTGAAAATCTAAATAGAAACTCTTTCTATTATTTCACTCTACCATGGCCATGGACTTTTGGACTTGATTCTCATGATCATCATAGGGCTGCTCCTCTACCACCGAGGTAGATAGATTCCATCTTGATGCAATCCAGTTCCTACAATGAACATGCTATAGCCAACATACACCTCAGGGTTCCATATGGCTAGGAGACCGAGTAATGGTGTAGTCAAACTATAACACCCTCAAGGTGAACTGCCGATGCACCTCAGGTCAAAGAACCAGACACACTACTGCAGCATCGAGTCAGTCATTGACGAGAAGGTAGACTCCCTAATGACTACTCGAGGTGGTCACGCTCAGTGCCCTCGTTCTCTAACGAGTACCTGTACTCTCGCTTCGGTGTCTCCACACCATAGACTCAAGACTCATCTACTAAAGAGAAGCGATTGTACACCAACCTTCCTAATCAATCACCATCCTCGTGATGATCCTATGGTCGAGAGCAATTTATGAGTTAATAATGATTATTCATGTCTTAAATTTTCAACTCTTGAAAATATGAATTATCATTACCATTAACTCAAAGGATGTATCATAGATACTAAATACACATATGTGATAGAAAATAATCCATTTTATTGATATTAGTCAAAATTATAATTTTGCCCCTAGAAGTGTATTACAAGTGTCAGCCAATTCTGGCTTCTAGGGCACATATATCTAATAGTGGTCCAATACATGAGTTAACTTCTAGGAATCCAAAATGATTTTGAAGTTTTGAAGCCAATCCTTATAATTGGATCTGGTCAGTCTATGGGTGTCCAGGATACGTGCTAGTTGGTTGGATGCAGACATTTTTTTATAGAGAGTCAAAGTTTTTAGTTAGATTTTATAATTAAGACTTTATCAATTTCTTTAGAAGTTTAATTTTTAAAATAAATTAGCTTCCACTATTTTTTTGGATCCCTAAACTACCTTTGTGGAGATACAAAAATCTCCATAATTATTGATTTCTAGTGGGTGGTGCGGTCCCTTCAACTAACTCATCACCTCACCTAACAGTTATTGATGATGGGTTAGCCAATGAGTGAACAACTCTTGTCCAATAATTCTTTAATCATGGTGCACCCATGCTTGGTCTCTAATTCATGAATCTCACCATGTCTGGAATATTGATTCACTTCTTAGTTAAGTCAGACCCATCATTTGCACAGATTGGATTCCTAATTGGGTTTCTCATCATATCCAGAATATTGAGCCCAATCCATCCTCCAACCTATAGCATTCAATGCCTAATAGACATGGTTGCACCTTTTCGGTGCAACTGAACCACTATGACCAGCCGAGAATAATCAACCCAAGGAAGGGCCCGCATATCACAATGGTGGAAGACCTTAGACTTAATCTTTTCATAGGAAGATTTATTTTAGGTCACTTTAAACTTAACTTGACATAGTCATAACCATTATGACTAACCTAATGCCATGGGTTAGCTCAATTATTAGCCACCTCATATCAGGATTGAGCCAATAAATTTGGCCAGGTAAGTGAGATAGGTAGAAGGGATATGTCATTAACTCGACAAGAACGCATTCGAGTCGAGTAGCTCCCAATTAAAAACCAATTAGTTGTACTGCCAAACTTATCTTAGACACCAAATTGTTGAGCCAGAACCAATCGAATTAGCCTATAATCCAGACTCTAACCACTGAGCCTAATTAGATCTTAACCTGATCGATCACTCATATGACTCAACCTTGATCCAGACTTAATCCTATTAGGCTGATCAATTTAAGCACTCTTGATCCCATCTAACCCACTCTTGATTCGGTTTGATCAACCGTTAGACCTAATTGAGCTATCCAAGTCCGAATTTAATTTTATGAATATGTCTCAGATATGAAAATTCTTAATTTTAGATCTAATATATTTTATAATCTTAATTCTTACTTAAATTTGGAGTTCATAAATAAAATATGTAAATAAAATTCTAGGGTTTCAGGATCTAGAATTTTGTAGAAAATAAGTTCTTGATTTTTGATTAAGGACGAATGCATAGCACCCCTACACATAATAAGCACACCCCATCAAATTAAAGGAGAGAGCTTTTAAACCCTACTTTGTTCTTATAATCGGACGGCCAAGAAGAATGCCTTAATCGAAAATATGATGGATCTACAAAACTAGTTAGATCTACATATATATCACATATATAAAATTGATGTAACTTTAAAAAACATGTTTTGCATACATCTCATGTATCATATCATGCATATTTTTATATCTAAATTATCTCATAAATACGTAAAAAATAAAATTTAAATTTGATCATATCAAATTAAATTTATTCAAAATAATTTTATAGAACTATTCTTCAACTAGTCTAAACATGCATCTATCATATCTCATATGAACAAAATTAAATAAATTTAGGTTCTATCTTTTTGATCTACTTATAATATTTATAACATAAAAAAAATAGTAAATAAATAGATCTAAAATTATAATTAATTAAATTAAAATTATGATCATCATAGACTACACAAAGAATAATTTTATTCCTAGTCTAGTCATGCATCTCATACATATCAGATCTAGATTATTTAATTTTTATTTTTTTTAATTTTAGATCTAATCATATCTCATGTGACATATCAAATCACTTAATTTTAGATTAAAATAAATTAAAATTAGATCTAAATAATTATGAAAACCTGGCTCTGATACCAGTTGAAAGAAAAATTTAATTTTTTGGGTCAGATTCGTTCAGATCTGATTTGATCAAGAAAAATATTTCAAAAATTTTTTCTCTTAGATCTAAATCAGATTTGATTTTATCAATATAATAAAATAAAATAAAAATAAATTAAATATAATTTAATTTATATCTTGTTATTGGCTAATCCTATTACCCTATGATGATCCTGTTGTTTGCCTGAGATTCTAGATGTAGCCACGCAATCGCTTGGCCTCTATCGGTATCCACTCGGACAGAATTTGGAGATCTCCTCCTCAATCTATCTTCCAAAGATTAGATCTAGATCTGATCTTGAAGGTCTTCAAAATAAGTTTTGAAGATCTGATATCATCTCTTGCAGCAGTGCTGCCTTCTTTCTTTTTTATCGCCTTTCTCTTGCTTGGATCGCACCAAACTGAAGCCCAAAAATCTTTTGGGCATGGAGTGGAGAGAGAGAATCAAAGGTAGGCATGGAGAAGAGGGGAGAGGGGCTATATGGTATGGGCAAGGGACCAAGCATCATAATTCTAGGCATAGACAGGGTTTATATAGACCCTACTGCACACGCAGTGCCACATCATCTCGACCAATCATGGCTCTTTCTGCAATCAGATCTAAATCTGATTAGTAGGATGATATCATTTGATCCAATCAGATTAGAATCCCTCACAAACCTCCTTAGGTGGCGCCAAGATTGGTCAAAGATGAGTCTTTGGCACCACCTAAGTTGAATGCATCAGGTAATTGGAGTCCCATCCATATGGGACTCCAAACTCTATCCTCTTTGGGTGCATGCCTCCCTAGGCATGCACCCCCTTTCTTTCCTCCTTTTAGCAGGGGGACAAAGATCAAAACTCTCTCCTATGGGTGCATAACATATGGGAAGATATCTAAGTGTCAAAGATCAATATTTGACCAAAGTCAAAAGATAAGATTTAGCAGATGATGGAGATGTTGTCTCAAATTTATCTCATAAATTAAGGCAATTCTTTTCTGATCAGGACAAGCTTCAGTCAAATCAACTAAAGGTTCCTAAGTGAGCCCAAACATATTTGGCTCAGTCGAGACAACTTTTAATGATTGTTAAAGGAGAATATTAGGCTCAATCGTGTGCTAGTACGATTTCTTTGAACCTAATTGAATCTTATTCAAATCAATTAAACTGGGTTAGTCCAATTGATGATATCCAGATCCAAACCCTAATTTTTGTGTCCCAGTTAGGTTTAGTTTTGTATGATAATTGGATACATCATAATCTCTATCATCGATATCATCAAAACACCTCTGATGGATCAAAACTTTTTCGATTTAGACAACTAGTATGATCGATCATCCAAATCATTCTAATTTCTCCCAAAATCCATCAATGACACTTAACAGTATATGGTGGCAATCTATCAGAATTAAGAATGAACCTCTCGGTGCAGTTACCTATGTGATTAAGTTTCTCTATCATGAGCCTCGATCAGATTAGGATTAAGATGATCTCGTCAAACCCTAATTTCCATCATATGAATTAATCATTCAATTCATGTTCTATGTGAAAACCCTAATAGAAATACTTTCTATCATTTCACTCTGCCATGGCCATGGGCTTATGGACTTGATTCTCATGATCATCATAGGGCTGCTCCTCATCTACTGAGATAGATAGATCCCCTATTGGTGCAGTCCAATTCCTACAATGAACATGCTATAGCCAACATACACCTCAGGATTTCGAATGACTAAGAGATCGAGTTATGGTGTAGTCAAACTATAACACCTTCAAGGTAAACTACCGATGCACCTCAGGTCAAAGAACCAAATACACCACTATAGTTTCGAGCCAGTCATCGATGAGAAGGTAGACTTCCTCATGACTACTCAAGGTGGTCACACTGAGTGCCCTTGTTCTCTAATAAGTATCTATACTCTTACACTGGTGTCTCTACACCATTGACTCAAGACTCATCAATCCTAAAGAAGCGATCGTACACCAACCTTTTGGATCAATCACCATCCTCATGATGATCCTACGATCGAAAGCATTTTATGAGTTAATAATGAAAATTCATGTCTTAAATTTTTAACTCTTGAAAATATGAACTATCATTATCATTAACTCAACGGATGTATCACAGACACTTTTAAATACACACTATAATAGAAAATAATCTATTTTATTATTTATAGTCAAAATTATAATTTTACCCTTAGATGTGTTTTATGAGCGTCAGCCAATTCTGGCTTCTAAGGCACACATATCTAACATTAGGCATGAGTTAGGTGCAATCCAAGAAAGTGAAAGATGACAGAAAAGGAAGAAGGCAGCACTGCTGCAAGAGACAATGGTTGTTCTTCAAAAGAATTTTTGAAGACCTTCAAGATCAAATGTAGATCTAATTTTTAGTGGATTGATTGAGAAGTAGAAGATCTCTAGTTTTTGCTCAAACAGATACCAGTAGAGGCTAGGCGCTTGCATGGCTATGTCCAGAACCTCAGGCAAACATCGAGATCATCAGAGGATAATTGGATTATCCAAAATAAAGGTATAATTAAATTAGATTTAATTTAATTTTTATTTTATTTTATTTTATCAAATCA
The DNA here is from genome assembly GCA_006176705.1 of Cocos nucifera. Lineage (NCBI taxonomy): Eukaryota > Viridiplantae > Streptophyta > Magnoliopsida > Arecales > Arecaceae > Cocos > Cocos nucifera. The sequence continues at coordinate 56,792 of QRFJ01004111.1, read as the reverse complement.
ATAAGATCAAATCTGAAGAGTTTCAGATCTAATTAGGATCTTAGAGAAAAATTTTTAAAATATCCCTCTTGATCCAATCAGATCTGAACGAACCTGATCCGAAAAATAAGTTTTTTCCCTTCAACTAGTATCAGAGCCAGATTCCAAAATTCATTAGATCTAATTTTAATTTATTTTTAATCTAATAATTTGATGATTTTAGATATTACATGAGATGTGATTAGATCTAAAATTAAAAAATTAAAAATTAAATAATCTAGATCTAAGATATATTAGATGCATGACTAGACTAGGTAGAATTATTCTATGTATAGTCTAACATGATCATAATTTTAATTTAATTAATTATAATTTTTAGATCTATTTATTTACTATTTTTTAATATTATAAATATTATAATTATATCTAAAAAATAGAAAATAAATTTATTTAATTTATTCATATGAGACATGATAGATGAATGTTTGACTAGTTGTAGAATAGTTCTACAAAATTATCTAAAATAAATTTTAATTTGATATGATTAAATTTAAATCTTATTTTTTAGATATTTATGAGATAATTTAGATCTAAAAATATGCATGATATGATATATGAGATGTATGCAAAATATGTATTTAGTTAGATTAATTTTTATATATGTGATATATGATGTAGATCTAACTAGTAGAGTTTAAAGGCCCTCTCCTCCTATTCAATGAGATGTTCTTATGATATGTAGGGGTGCTACGCATTCATCCTTAATCAGAAATATAAAACTTATTTTCTATAAAATCTTAGATCCTGAAATCCTAGGATTTTATATACATGTTTTGTTTATGAACCCTAAACTTAATTAAGAATTAAGATTATGAAATATATTAGATCTAAAATTGAGAATTTTCAGATCTAAGATATATTCATAAAATTAGGTTCGGGCTTGGGTAGCTCAATTAGGTCTAGCAGTTGATCAAACCAAATCAAGAGTTGGTTAGATGGGATCAAGAGTGCTTAAATTGACCAGCCTAATAGGATTAAGTCTGGGTCAAAATCGAGTCACATGAGTGATCGATCAAGTTAAGACCTAATTAGGCTCAATGGTTAGGGTATTGATTGTAGGCTAACTCGATTGGTTCTGACTCAACAATTTGGTGTCTAAGGTAAGTTTGGTAGATACAACTGATTGGATTTTAATTGAGAGCTACTCAACTCAAATGCATTCTTATCGAGTTAATGGCATATCCCTTCCACCGATCTCACTTACCTAGCCATATTTATCAACTCTGTCCTGATCTATGGTAGCTAACAATCTGAGCTAACCCATGCCACTAGGTTTGTCATAATGGTTATGGCTATGTCAATTTATGTTTAAAGAGACCTAAATCAAATCTCCTTAAGAAAAGATTAAGTCTAAGGTGTTCCATCATTGTAGATGTACAGGCTCTTCCAAGGGTTGATTGTTCTCAACTGGTCATAATGGTTCAATTGCACTGGAAAGATACAACCATGTCTATTAGACATTGGATGCTATGGACTAGAGGATAGATTGGGCTCAATATTTCAGATATGATGAGAGACCCAATTAGAAATCCAGTCTGTGCAAATAGTGGGTCTGACTTAACTAAGAAGTGGATCAATATTTTGAGTATGGTGAGATTCATGAATTAGAGATCAAGCCTGGGTGCACCATGATTAGAGAATCATTGGACAAGAGTTGTTCACTCATTGGCTAACCCATCACCAATAACTATTAGGTAAGGTGATGAGTCAGTTTGTGGTACTACACCATCGACTAGAAATTAATAATTATGAAGATTTTTACATCTCTACAGAGGGAGTCTACAGATCCAAGAAAATAGTATAAACTAATTTATTTAAAAATCAAACTACAGAATAAATTGGTCAAATCTTAATTACAAAATCTAACTAGAAATCGTCTATAGGAAAAAGAAAAATATCTGTGTCCAACCTACTAGTCCATATCCTGGACACCCATAGACTAATCGGATTCAATTACAAGGATTACCTTCAAAACTTCAAAATTATTTTAAGTTTTGAGAAGTTGACTCTGTTAGATATATGTGCCCTAGAAGCCAGAATTGGCTGACACTTGTAATACACTTCTAGGGGCAAAATTGTAATTTTGACTATAATTAATAAATGGGTTATTTTCTATCACACATGTGTATTTAGTGTCTGTGATACATCCTTTGAGTTAATGGTAATGATAATTCATATTTTCAAGAGTTGAAAATTTTAGACATGAATAATCATTATTAACTCATAAAAGCTCCCGACCATAGGATCATCACGAGGATGGTGATTGATCCGGAAGGTTGGTGTACGATCGCTTCTCTTTAGTAGATGAGTCTTGAGTCTACGGTGTGGAGACACCGGAGCGAGAGTACAGGTACTCGTTAGAGAACGAGGGCACTGAGCGTGACCACCTCGAGTAGTCATTAGGGAGTCTACCTTCTCGTCAATGACTGACTCGATGCTGCAGTAGTGTGTCTGGTTCTTTGACCTGAGATGCATCGGCAGTTCACCTTGAGGGTGTTATAGTTTGACTACACCATTACTCGGTCTCCTAGCCATATGGAACCCTGAGGTGTATGTTGGCTATAGCATGTTCATTGTAGGAACTGGATTGCATCAAGATGGGATCTATCTACCTCGGTGGTAGAGGAGTAGCCCTATGATGATCATGAGAATCAAGTCCTGAAGCCCATGGCCATGGCAGAGTGAAATAATAGAAAGAGTTTCTATTTAGATTTTCACATTGGACTCGAATCGAATGATTACATCATATGACAGAGACTAGGGTTTGACGAGTTCACCTTAACCCTAATCTGATCGGGGCTCAAGATAGAAGAACTGAATCACACAGGTAGCTGCACCAAGAGGTTCGCATTCAGCTCTGATGGGTTGCCACCATATACTGCTAGGTGTCACTGGTGGATTTTGGGAGCAATTAGAATGATTTAGATGATCGATCATTCTAGCTGTTCGAATCAGAAGAGTTCTGATCCATCGAAAGGAGTTTCGATGATGTCGATGATAGAGATCATGACATATCCCATTACCATACAGAACTGAACCTAACTGGGTCACACAAACAAGGGTTTGAATCTGGTGATCATCAATTGAACTGATCTAGTTCAATTGATCTGAATGAGATTCAATTAGGTTCAAGGAAATCGTGCTAGCACTCGATTGAACCTAACGTTCTTCTTTTGCTATCATAAATAAGTTGTCCTGTCTGAGCCAAAGGAGTTTGTGCTCAAACAGAGGCCTTCATATGGTCTGACTGGAGGTTGTCCAAGTCAGAATAGGTTGTCTTATTTGTAAGACATTACCTGCCATTTTTGGTCACCTGCCATTTCTTGTTCTTTGACTTTGGTCAAAAGTCTACCTTTGACTGGTCAAACGTTGACCATTCACCCTTTGACTTTTGACCACATGTCATGCACCTATTGGAGAGCTGGTGGGGGCTTGTCCCCCTGCCAGAACCTGGCAAGGAGAAGGGCGCACGCCAAGGGAGGCGTGAGCCCAAGTAAGGAGGCGCCTAGGAGTCCTTGTTGGACAAGGACTCCATCTCCCTTTAGGATTCCAATGAGAGTTCTTCTAAGAATCCAGTTTGACTGGTCCAAGGCACTCTCCAAGTAGGAATCCAGGGGACTCTAATCCCACCAATCAGATTTAGATCTGATTTCACAAAGGGTTGTGATTGGTTGGGAGGAAGATGACTTGGATCACGCTTAGTCTATATAAGAGACCCAGCGCCCAAGTGAAAAAAATAATCAAGAAGCAATCTTCCCACGCCCCAAGGCTGCCTCTCTCCCCTTTCTCCACGCCATACTCTCATCTCCCCTTGCTCTCCACGTCCAAAAGTGTTTTGGATTTGGATTGGTGCGATTTAGATCAAGAAAAGGAGATCAAAAGCAAGAAGGCTGCGCTGCTGCGAAGAACGACTGCAGATCTTCAAAAGGAGTTTTGAAGATCCTCCAGATCAGATCCAGATCTGATTTTTGGAGGCGTGATAGAGAAGAAGAGGATCTCCAGATCCAGCCCGAGTGGATACCGGTAGAGGCCAGGCGCTTGCGTGGCTTGATCCAGAACCTTCCGCTGCAAACAGGATCATCAACAGGGTAATAGGATTACCCTATTCAGGTAAATTGAATGTGATTTAATTTATCCTTTTCATTTAATTTTTATTAAATAAATAAGAATCAGATCTGAAGCATCCCTGATCTGATACAGATCTAAGAGAAAAATTTTTGAAATATATCTCTTGATCTGATCAGATCTGAACGAACCTGGTCAGGGAAATCAGGATTTCCCTTCAAGTGGTATCAGAGCCATGGTTCTAAAAATAGTTTAGATCTGATTTTTAATTTTATTTTAATTAAAAATAATGTGATTTCAGATGTCACATGAGATGTGATCAGATCTGAAATCAGAAAAATTAAAATTAAATGATTTGGATCTAAGAACATGAAGATATGCATGACTAGTTCTAGAATAGAATAGTTCTATAGAATAGTTTTGCATGTCTTTGATTTAATATGATTAAATCATATTTTAGATCTTCTTATTTACTGTTTTCTGATATTATAAGTGTTATAATAACATCTGATAAACAGCAAATAAAAATTATTTAATTTTAAATATCATATGAGATATGATAGATGCATGACTAGACTAGTTGTAGAATAGTTCTACATAATTGTCTAGATTAGAATTTATTTTGATTAGATCAATTTAAATCTAATTTTTTCAGATTATTATGTGATAATTTAGATCTGAAAACATGCATGATTATGATACATGAGATGTATGCAAAATATGCCATGATTAGATCTAAATTTGTATATGAGATATATGATATAGATCTATAACTGTTTTGTAGTATTGAATGTTTATTGAATGTTCCTGATTAAGGCGTTCCTCTTGGCCGTCCGGTCATAAGAACGAAGAAGGGTTTAAAGGCCCTCTCTTCCCATTCGATGGGGTGTTCTTATGATGTGTAGGGGTGCTGCGTGTTCGTCCTTAATCAGAAACCCAAAACTTACTTTCTGCAAAACCCTAGATCCTGAAACCCTAGGATTTATTGTGCATATTTTGTTTATGAACCCTACTTAATTAAGAATTAAGTTTATGGAATATTAATTAGGTCTAAAATTGAGAATTTCAGATCTAAGACATATTCATAATACTGGGTTCGGGCTTGGGTAGCTCAATTAGGTCTAAGCGGTTGATCAAACCGAATCAAGAGTTGGTTAGATGGGATCAACAATGCTTAAATTGACCAGCCTAATAGGATTAAGTCTGGGTCAAGATCGAGTCACGATCAAGCAAGACCTAATTAGGCTCAGAGGTTAGAGTCTGGATTGTAGGCTAACCCAATTGGTTCTGACTCAACAATTTGGTGTCTAAGGTAAGTTTGGCACAGACGACCGACTGGTTTTTAATTGGAAGCTACTCGACCTGAATGCGTTCTTGTACGAGTTAATGGCATATTCCTTCCACCGGTCTCACTTACCTGGCCATATCTGTTGACACAGTTCTGATCTGAGGTGGTCAATAATCCGAGCTGACCCATGCCACTAGGTTAGTCATAATTGTTATGACTAAGCCAAGTCTAGTTTAATGAGACCTGAATCAATTCTCCCTAAGAAAAGATTAAGTCCGAGGTCTTCCACCATTGTAGATGTGCGGGCCCTTCCCGGGGTTGATTGTTCTCGGCTGGATACAGTGGCTCAGTTGCACCGGGAAGACGCAACCATGTCTATTAGGCATTGGATGCTATGGGCTGGAGGATGAGTTGGGCTCAATATTCCGGATACGGTGAGAGACCCAATTAGGAACCCAGTCTATGCAAATGGTGGGTCTGACTTAACTAAGGAGTGGATCAATATTCCGGATACGGTGAGATTCATGAATTAGAGACCAAGTTTGGGTGCACCATGATTAGAGAATCATTGAACAAGAGTTGTTCACTCATTGGCTAACCCATCACCAATAACTGTTAGGTGAGGTGATGAGTCAGTTGGTGAGACCGCACCACCCACTAGAAATCATCAATCGCGGAGATTTTCGCATCTCTACAGAGGGAGTGTAGGGATCCGAGAAAATAGTGGGAGCTAATTTGTTTAAAAATAAAATCCCTAAACAAATTGGTCAAGTCAAAATTACAGTATCTAACTAGAATCTTTGACTCTCTACAGGAAAATGTCTGCGTCCAAACGATCACTTCTTAGGATAGATGAGTCTTGAGTCTACGGTGTAGAAAACATCGAAGCAAGAGTAAGAATACTCGTTAGAGAATGAGGGACTGAGCATGACCACCTCGACAGTCATGAGGAAGTCTACTTTCTCATTGATGACTGGCTCAAAGCTGCAGTGATGTATCTTAGTTCTTTGATCTGAGGTGCATCGACAGTTTATCTTGAGGGTGTTATATGTTTGACTACACTATAACTCAATCTCCTAGCCATTTAGAATCCTGAGGTTGTATGTTGGCTATAGCATGTTCATTGTAATAATTGGATTGCACCAATAAGGATCTATCTACCTCGTAGAAGAGGGAGCAGTCCTATGATGATCATGAGAATCAAGTCCAAAAAGCCCATGGCTATGGCAGAGTAAATAATAGAAAGAGATTTTATTAGGGTTTTCACACTTAGACTTGAATCGAATGATTAATTCATATGACGGATATTAGGGTTTGATGAGATCAACTTAACACTAATCCAATCGGAGCTCAAGATAGAGAAACTAATCATAATAGGAAACTACACTGAGAGGTTCACTTTAAGTTCTAATGGTTGCCACCATATGCAACTAGGTGTTACTAGTGGATTTTGGAAGTAATTAGAATGATTTTGATGATCGATCATACTAGTTGTCTGAATCAGAAAAGTTTTGATCTATCAGAAGGTGTTTCGATGATGTCGATGATAAAGATCACGATATATCCCATTACCATATGGAGCTAAACCTAACTAGGTCACACAACAAGAGTTTGGATCTGGAATTCATCAAATTGGATTAACCCAGTTCAATTGATTTGAGTAAGATTCAATTAGGTTCAAGAAAATCGTGCTAGCACACAATTGAGCCTAATGTTCTTCTTTAACAATCATTAAAACTTATCTCGATTGAGCCAATATATTTGGGCTCACTTAGAAATATTTACTTGGTCTAACTGGAGCTTGTCTAGGTTAAAAAAGGATGTCTTAAATTATGAAATAAATTTAAGACAACACTGCCATTTTTGGTCACCTATTAAATCTTGTCTTTAGACTTTGGTCAATATGTTGACTTTGACACTTAGACATCTGTCCATGTATCATGCACCCATAAGAAAGAACCTTCGGCTTTGTCCTCCTACTGAAAAGTAGAACAGGCAAGGGCACATGCCTAGGGAGGCGTGTGCCCCATGAGGATAAGATTTGGAGTCCCATAGAGATGGGACTCCAGTTGCTTTAGGGAATCAACTAGATGGCACCAAAGAAGACTTGTTTGACCCAGTCTTGCACCATCTAAAAGAGTTTTTGAGGTACTCTAATTTGATTAGTTCAAATGATGTCATCCCACCAATCAGATTTAGATCTGATTGCACAAAGGTCCGTGATTGGCTAGGATTATGTGGCACTGTATGGCGCAGCAGGGTCTATATAAATCCTATCTGTGCCTAGAATAAAGAGCTTCTGCCTTAGCCCATGCCATAAAGCTTTTCTCCTCCTTCTCCATGCCACCTCAGGTCCTCTCTCTCCTCTCCATGCCCAAGAGATTTTGGGCACGAGTTTAGGTGCGATCCAAGCAAGTGAAAGGCGATAGGAAGAAAAGAAGGCAGCACTGCTGCAAGAGACAATGATTATTCTTCAAAAGTTTTTGAAGATCTTCAAGATCAGACATCTAGATCTAATTTTGGAGATTGATTGAGAAGGAGAAGATCTTTAGATCTTGTCTGAGTGGAATCTGGTAGACGCCAGGCGCTTGCATGACTATGTCTAGAACTTCAGGCAACATCGAGATCATCATAAGATAATTGGATTACCCATAATAAAGGTACAATTAAATTAGATTTAATTTAATTTTTATTTTATTTTATTTATTAGATTAATAAGATCAAATCTAAAGAGTCTTGATCTGATTAGGATCTTAGAAAAAATTTTTGAAATATTTCTCTTGATCCAATCAGATATGAACGAACCTAACCCGGGAAATAAGTTTTTTTTCCTTCATGTATAAGATGCATGACTAGACTAGGTATAGAATAGTTCTATGTGTAGTCTAGTATGATCATAGTATTTATTTTGATTAATTAATATAATTTTAGATCTATTTAATTTTTATTTTTTGATGTTATAATTATTATAATCAGATCTAAAAATAGAAAATAATTTTTTTATTTTTGTTTTATTCATATGAGATATGAAAGATGCATGTTTAGACTAGTCATGGAATAGTTCTATAAGATGTCTAGAATAGTTTTATTCTTTGATATGATCAAATTTAAAATTTTATTTTTTAGATTTAAATATGATAATTTCAAATATGAAAGTATGCATATTGATGAAACACGAGATGTATGCAAGATATGTATTAGTTAGATCTTTTTTATTATGATATATGAATTAGTTTTGTAGTAAAAAATTATATTTCTTGATTTAGAAGTTCCCCATGGCCATTCAATCATAAGAATAAAGTAGAATTTCTGGACTATCTCAAGCAAAATGGCATAGTCTCTTAATGGACTCCACCTGAAATACTTTAACTCAATGAAGTTTTAGAATGGAGGAATTGGACCTTATTAGATATGGTCCGATCAATGATGAGCTTCACAGACCTCCCTAATTTTCTTTGGGAACATAGTCTGTTAACTGTTATATATTTACTAAATAGGGTTCTCTCTAAAACCATTCCTACCACACCATATGAGATATGGTATGGTAAGAAACCAAGTCTAAGTCATCTCAGAATTTGGGATTGTCTGACTCATATCAAAAGACAACAAGCGGATAGATTAGACTATACGTCCTTTAGAGCTTGATTTATAGGATACCCTAAAGAGTCATTAGGATATTATTTCTACATTCTAGAAGACCATAACGTGATTTTGAGTTGGCATGCCATTTTTCTTGAAAAATAATTTATTTAAGGTTGCAGCATTGGAAAGCAGATCAAGCTCAAGGAGAAAGTCTCACAAGAACACGAGCTAAGGATCCTATGGAACCAAATCAGGTTGAGCGAATACAATCACTACCTTCTCCACCTCATAGATTGGAAAGAATTTTTCGTCCCTCTAAGAGGTACTTAGGTATTATTTCAGAGGAAGTAGAGAAAATATTCCTCATAGGCAATAGGATTCATGGTGATGATCCCAAAACCTATGATGAGATGATATTGGATATTGACTCCGAGAAATGGTTAGATGCAATGAAGTTAGAAATTGACTCGATGCACTCAAACCAAGTCTGGACCTTAGTAGATCCACCTGAAGGTATAATACCTATTGGGTGTAAATGGATCTACAATAGAAAGATTGGTGCAGATGGAAATGTGGAGACATTCAAACCTGAATTATTGGCAAAAGGGTATAGTTAGCATGAAGGCATTGACTATCAAGATACCTTTTCGCCAGTAGCTATGCTAAAATCCATCCACACATTTCTTGCTATTGCTGCCTATTTCAATTATGAATTATGACAAATGGACGTGAAAATGATAATCTTAAATGGATACCTTGACGAAGATATCAATATGGAACAGCTGCTAGGTTTCACATCCAGTGATGCTGATCACAAAGTATGCAAGCTGCAAAGATCTATATATGGACTTAAGCAAGCATCTCGGAGCTGGAATACTCATTTTAATGATTTGATCAAATTATTTGGTTTCATCAAGAATGAGGAGGAATCATGTGTTTTCAAAAGGGTCAGTGGGAGCGCTATTGTCTTCCTCGTACTGTTTGTGGATGATATCCTCCTTATTGGGAATAATATTTCCATGTTGACCATAGTTAAAATATGGTTATCTAAAGAATTCTCCATGAAAATTCTAGGAGATTTATCCTTTATTCTAGGAATTAAAGTCTATAGAGATAGACCGAATAGGATGCTAGGTCTTTCACAGAAGATGTACATAGAGAAAGTGTTAAAGAGGTTTAGCATAGAAAACTCCAAAAGAAGATTAGTACCCTTCAAACATGGCATTCATCTCTCGAAGAAAATATGTCCCAACACACCTAAGGAGATTGAACACATGAGCAAGATCCCTTATGCTTTAGCAATAGTGAGCCTCATGTATGCCATGTTATGTACACGACCTGATATAGCCCATGCTATGAGTGCCACAAGCAGATATCAGTCAAATCCAAGTGAAGAATACTGGAATTCTATGAAATATATCCTTAAGTACTTAAGATGAACTAAGGATATGTTGCTGATTTTTGGTAATGGAGAACTCCAAGTCTAGGGTTATACAGACTCGAATTTTATGTCCGATATAGTTGATCGAAAGCCAACATCAGGAAGTCTATTTGTGTATAATGATGGTGCTGTCAGTTGGAAGAATTCCAAGCAAATAGTAATAGCAGACTCTTCCATGGAAGCAGAGTACATTGCTGCATCAGAAGCTGTGAAGAAGGCATTCTGGTATAAGAAGTTCACCGTAGAGATCGGGGTGATGCCATTGGATGCCATTCCTCACCAAAAATCTAAGCACATCGAGCGGCAATACCATCTCATCTGTGATTACTTCGTGAAAGATTACGTCGAGGTCAAGAGAGTCGACTCCGCAGACAATGCGATAGACCCACTCACAAAGCCTTTGCAGAAGATCGAAACCCATCTTGAGAAGATGGAACTTAGATTTATAGCCAATTGACTTTAGGTCTAGTGGAAGTTTGTTAGATATGTGTGCCCTAAAAGCCAGATTGACTGACACTTGTAATACACTTCTAATGGCAAAATTATAATTTTAAGTATAAATAATAAAATAGATTATTTTCTATTATAGTGTATATTTGAAAGTGTCTATGATACATCTCTTGAGTTAATGATTATGATAGTTCATATTTTCAAAAGTTGAAAATTTAAGACATGAATTTTCATTATTAACTTATAAAATGCTCTTGGCCATAGGATCATTATGAGGATGGTGATTGATCCATAAGATTGGTGTACGATCACTTCTTTAGGATAGATGAGTCTTGAGTCTACGGTGTAGAAACATCGAAGCAAGAGTACAAGTACTCGTTAGAGAATGAGGGCACTGAGCATGACCACCTCGAGCAGTCATGAGGAAGTCTACTTTCTCATTGATGACTGGCTCAAAGCTGCAGTGATGTATCTAGTTCTTTGATCTGAGGTGCATCGACAGTTTATCTTGAGGGTGTTATAGTTTGACTACACTATAACTCAATCTCCTAGCCATTTAGAATCCTGAGGTGTATGTTGGCTATAGCATGTTCATTGTAATAATTGGATTGCACCAATAAGGGATCTATCTACCTCGGTAGAAGAGGAGCAGTCCTATGATGATCATGAGAATCAAGTCCAAAAAGCCCATGGCTATGGCAGAGTAAAATAATAGAAAGAGATTTTATTAGGGTTTTCACATTAGACTTGAATCGAATGATTAATTCATATGACGGATATTAGGGTTTGATGAGATCAACTTAACACTAATCCAATCGGAGCTCAAGATAGAGAAACTAATCATATAGGAAACTACACTGAGAGGTTCACTTTAAGTTCTAATGGGTTGCCACCATATGCTACTAGGTGTTACTAGTGGATTTTGGAAGTAATTAGAATGATTTTGATGATCGATCATACTAGTTGTCTGAATCAGAAAAGTTTTGATCTATCAGAAGGTGTTTCGATGATGTCGATGATAAAGATCACGATATATCCCATTACCATATGGAGCTAAACCTAACTAGGTCACACAAACAAGAGTTTGGATCTGGATATCATCAATTGGATTAACCCAGTTCAATTGATTTGAGTAAGATTCAATTAGGTTCAAGAAAATCGTGCTAGCACACAATTGAGCCTAATGTTCTTCTTTAACAATCATTAAAACTTATCTCGATTGAGCCAAATATATTTGGGCTCACTTAGAAATATTTACTTGGTCTAACTGGAGCTTGTCTAGGTTAAAAAAGGATTGTCTTAAATTATGAAATAAATTTAAGACAACACCTGCCATTTTTGGTCACCTATTAAATCTTGTCTTTAGACTTTGGTCAAATGTTGACCTTTGACACTTAGACATCTGTCCATGTATCATGCACCCATAAGAAAGAACCTTCGGCTTTGTCCTCCTACTGAAAAGTAGACAGGCAAGGGGCACATGCCTAGGGAGGCGTGTGCCCCATGAGGATAAGATTTGGAGTCCCATAGAGATGGGACTCCAGTTGCTTTAGGGAATCAAACTAGATGGCACCAAGAAGACTTGTTTGACCCAGTCTTGGCACCATCTAAGAAGAGTTTTGAGGTACTCTAATTTGATTAGATCAAATGATGTCATCCCACCAATCAGATTTAGATCTGATTGCACAAAGGTCCGTGATTGGCTAGGATTATGTGGCACTGTATGGCGCAGCAGGGTCTATATAAATCCTATCTGTGCCTAGAATAAAGAGCTTCTGCCCTTAGCCCATGCCATAAAGCTTTTCTCCCTCCTTCTCCATGCCACCCTCAGGTCCTCTCTCTCCTCTCCATGCCCAAGAGATTTTGGGCACGAGTTAGGTGCGATCCAAGCAAGTGAAAGGCGATAGGAAAGAAAGAAGGCAGCACTGCTGCAAGAGACAATGATTATTCTTCAAAAGTTTTTGAAGATCTTCAAGATCAGATCTAGATCTAATTTTTGGAGGATTGATTGAGAAGGAGAAGATCTTTAGATCTTGTCTGAGTGGATACTGGTAGACGCCAGGCGCTTGCATGACTATGTCTAGAACTTCAGGCAAACATCGAGATCATCATAAGATAATTGGATTACCCATAATAAAGGTACAATTAAATTAGATTTAATTTAATTTTTATTTTATTTTATTTTATTAGATTAATAAGATCAAATCTAAAGAGTCTTAGATCTGATTAGGATCTTAGAAAAAAATTTTTGAAATATTTCTCTTGATCCAATCAGATATGAACGAACCTAACCCGGGAAATAAGTTTTTTTTTCCTTCATGTATAAGATGCATGACTAGACTAGGTATAGAATAGTTCTATGTGTAGTCTAGTATGATCATGTATTTATTTTGATTAAATATAATTTTAGATCTATTTAATTTTTATTTTTTTGATGTTATAATTATTATAATCAGATCTAAAAATAGAAAATAATTTTTTTATTTTTTGTTTTATTCATATGAGATATGAAAGATGCATGTTTAGACTAGTCATGGAATAGTTCTATAAGATGTCTAGAATAGTTTTATTCTTGATATGATCAAATTTAAAATTTTATTTTTTAGATTTAATATATGATATTTCAAATATGAAAGTATGCATATTGATGAAACACGAGATGTATGCAAGATATGTATTAGTTAGATCTTTTTATATATGATATATGAATTAGTTTTGTAGTAAAAAATTATATTTCTGATTAAGAAGTTCCCCATGGCCATTCAATCATAAGAATAAAGTAGGGTTTAAAGGCCCTCTCTTTTCATTCGATGGGATATTCTTATGGCATGTAGGGGTGCCGTACATTCGTCCTTAATCAGAAATCAAAACTTATTTTTCTATAAAATCTTAGATCCTAAAATTTTTATTATATATTTTATTCATGAACCCAAAACATAACTAAGAATTAAGATTATAAAATTAATTAGGTCTAAAAATTTTGAAATTTTAGATCTAAGATATATTCATAAATTGGGTTCGAGATTGGGTAGCTCAATTAGGTATAGCGGTTGATCAAACTGAATCAAAAGTTGATTAGGTGGGATCAAAGAAAGCTTAGATTTGATCAGCCTAATAGGATTAAGTCTGGGTCAAAATTGAATCACATTGAGATGTGACTCGATCAAGTTAAGACCTAATTTGGCTTCATGGTTCGAGCATGAATTGTAGGCTAACCCAATTAGTTCTGATTCGATAATTTAGTATCCAAGATAAGTTTGACAGATACGATCGACTAGTTTTTCACCGAGAGCTACTCGACCTACATGCATTCTTGTCGAGTTAATGGCATGTCCCTGCCACCGATCTTACTTACCTAGCCATTTGTGTCGACCCAATTCTGATTTGAGGTGGCTAACAATTCGAGCCAACCCATGCCACTAGGTTAGTCATAATTATTTTGACTAAGTCAAGTTAAGTTTAAAAGGATCTAAATTAAATCTCGCTAAGAAAATATTAAGCCTAAGGTCATCCATCATTGTAGATGTGCGGGCCCTTTTTGGGTTTGATTATTCTCAATTGGATATAGTAGTTTAGTTGCATAGAAAAGATGCAACCATGTCTATTAGGCATTGGATACTACGGGTTCGAGGATGATTGGCCTCAATATTTTGGATATGGTGAGGGATTCAATCAAAAATCCAATCTATGCAAATGGTGGGTCTGACTTAAGTAAGGAGTGGATCAATATTCTGGACACAATGAGATTCATGAATTAGAGATCAGATTAGGGTGCGCCATGATTACAGAATCATTAGATAAGAGTTATCCACTCATCAGTTGATCCATCACCAATAACTATTAGGTGAGGTGGTTAGTCAGTTGGTGGGACCGCAACACCCACTAGAAATCAATAATCGTGGAGATTTTCGCATCTCTACCAAGAGAGTGTAGGGATCCGATTTAATAGTGAAAGCCTAATTTATTTAAAAATAAAATTTTTAAATAAATTAGTTAAGTCTAATTATAAAATCTAACTAGAAACTTTGACTCTCTATAGAAAAATGTCTGCGTCCAATCCACTAGCCCATATCCTAGACACCTATAGACTGACCAGACTCAACTACAAGGATTGGCTTTGGAACTTTAAAATTATTTTAGGTTCTGAGAAGTTGACTCATGTGTTGGAACAGGATCCTCCCACCTTACTAGCCTATCCATTTGCTGATCAGAGAGCATCTCTCGAGAAGTGGATGGATGAAGATAACAAAGCCAGGTATTACATGTTGGGCTCGATGCCTAATGAGCTCCAGCACCATCATGAAGACATTAAGACTAGCCACCAAATGTTTGCTCACCTGCAAGAGTTGTTTGGTGAATTGAGTCATATAGCCAAATATTAGATCACTAAAAGACTTTTTAAGGCTCAAATACATGATGGACAGTCAGTCCAAGATCATTATTTGATGATGATCAAGAACTTAGAAGAGCTTGAGAAGCTCGGAGTCAAGTTAGATCAGGATCTACAAACTGACATAATTCTGTAGTCCTTGACTGATGTGTATGGATAGTTCATCATGAACTACCATATGCATAAACTTCAGAATACCTTGATTGAGCTCATGAATATATTGATACTACTGAGCTTTCTATAAAAGATTATAAAGGCTCAGTACTTGCTGTGGAGCAGACTTCTTCCAAGAGAAAGTCTTTTGAAAAGAAGAAGACGTCTATGAAGAAGTAGCAGGTGGATGGTGGGAAGAAGAAGGCAGAGCCGAAGAAGAAGGCCGCTGACAAAGAAAAATATTTTTATTGCAACACTGACGGCCATTGGAAGCGAAATGCCTTCTTTACCTGGCCAGCCTGAAGAACAAGTAGGAGGCAGATCCTTCTGGTGGTTTACTCATTAAAGAATCTAATCTAATGATTTCTTATGCATCCAGTTGGGTGCTTGACTTTAGTTCTAGTGCTCACTTATGCTCTTCTATGTAGGATCTTCAGGATAGCCAGAGGATGAGGGATGGTGAGATAATTCTACGTATTGAAAATGATGCAAGAGTTACTGCTGTGGCCACAAAAATCTATTCTCTATGATTACTGTCAGGATTAGACTTAGTACATAGGAACTATTTTTATATGCTTGTAACAAGTAGAAATTTGATTTCTTTTTCATGTTTAGCATAGGAAGGCTATGTAATTAGTTTTCTTAAGGACCATTATAATATTCTTTATGAAAGAAATAAAATTGCAAGTGGTTTCCTTATAAATGGTCTCGATCAGTTACATATTGATGTTTCTATTTTTAATATTGAGCAAAACGTGAATGCCATAGGATCAAAGCAACCTAGGGATAGTCTAAATGATAGGTATCTTTAGCATCTTAGGTTAGGTCATATAGCTAAAGATAGGGTTAACAAATTGATGAAATTCGGACTATTGAGTCCATTGACTTTCGAGTCATATTCGATTTATGAATCATGCTTTTATGGAAAAATGACCAAGCTCCCTTTTATGGAACACGGGGAAAGGGCCACAGACGTGCTTGCCCTAGTACATACTAATGTATGTGGCCCATTTGATGTGCCAACTAGGGGTAATTACATCTACTTAATCATCTTTATCAGATTTATCTCGTAGGTATGTGTATTTATGGACACAAGTCTAACTTTCAAAAGTTAAAATTAATTGAAGTAAAAAAAAAAAATTTTAAAATCTCATCAGATCGGGCGAAACCTAGTAAAATTTGATTAAGTGTTAGATATTGGCCTAGAAGCCAGAATTGGCTGACACTTGTAATACACTTCTAGGGGCAAAATTATAATTTTGACTAATATCAATAAAATGGATTATTTTCTATCACATATGTGTATTTAGTGTCTGTGATACATCCTTTGAGTTAATGGTAATGATAATTCATATTTTCAAGAGTTGAAAATTTAAGACATGAATAATCATTATTAACTCATAAAATGCTCCCGACCATAGGATCATCACGAGGATGGTGATTGATCCGGAAGGTTGGTGTACAATCGCTTCTCTTTAGTAGATGAGTCTTGAGTCTATGGTGTGGAGACACCGAAGCGAGAGTACAGGTACTCGTTAGAGAACGAGGGCACTGAGCGTGACCACCTCGAGTAGTCATTAGGAAGTCTACCTTCTCGTCAATGACTGACTCGATGCTGCAGTAGTGTGTCTGGTTCTTTGACCTGAGGTGCATCGATAGTTCACCTTGAGGGTGTTATAGTTTGACTACACCATTACTCGGTCTCCTAGCCATACGGAAATCCTGAGGTGTATGTTGGCTATAGCATGTTCATTGTAGGAACTGGATTGCATCAAGATGGAATCTATCTACCTCGGTGGTAGAGAGGAGCAGCCCTATGATGATCATGAGAATCAAGTCCAGAAGCCCATGGCCATGGCAGAGTGAAATAATAGAAAGAGTTTCTATTTAGGTTTTCACATCGGACTTGAATCGAATGATTACATCATATGACAGAGAAACTAGGGTTTGACGAGTTCACCTTAACCCTAATCTGATCGGGGCTCAAGATAGAAGAACTTAATCACATAGGTAGCTGCACCAAGAGGTTCGCATTCAGCTCTGATGGGTTGCCACCATATACTGCTAGGTGTCACTGGTGGATTTTGGGAGCAATTAGAATGATTTAGATGATCGATCATTCTAGCTGTTCGAATCAGAAGAGTTCTGATCCATCGAAAGGAGTTTCGATGATGTCGATGATAGAGATCATGACATATCCCATTACCATACAGAACTGAACCTAACTGGGTCACACAAATAAGGGTTTGAATCTGGTGATCATCAATTGAACTGATCTAGTTCAATTGATCTGAATGAGATTCAATTAGGTTCAAGAAAATCGTGCTAGCACTCGATTGAACCTAACGTTCTTCTTTTACTATCATAAATAGTTGTCCTGACTGAGCCAAAGGAGTTTGTGCTCAATCAGAGGCCTTCACTTGGTCTGACTGGAGCTTGTCCAAGTCAGAAAAGGTTGTCTTATTTTGTAAGACAATTACCTGCCATTTTTGGTCACCTGCCATTTCTCGTCCTTTTGACTTTGGTCAAAAGTTGACCTTTGACTGGTCAAATGTTGACCATTGACACTTTGACTTCTTGTCCACATGTGTCATGCACCTATTGGAGAGCTGGTGGGGGCTTGTCCTCCTACCAGAACCTGGCAAGGAGGAGGGCGCACGCCACCCTTGGCGTGTGCCCAAGTTGGAGGCGCCCAGGAGTCCCTGTTGGACAGGGACTCCATCTCCTTTTTGGATTCCGAATTAGAGTTCTCCTAAGAACCAACTTTTTGACTGGTCTTAGGCATGCCATCTAAGGAGGAATCCAAGGGGACTCTATTCCCACCAATCAGATTTAGATCTGATTTCACAAAAGGGTTGTGATTGGTTGGGAAGAAGAGGAGTTGGATCACGCATAGTCTATAAATAAGACCCTGCGCCCAACTCAAAATGATTTTGAAAAATTTTCCACACCCCAAGGCTGCCTCTCCTCTCTCCTCCATGCCAAGTCCATCTTCTCCCTCTCCTCTCCATGCCCAAAAGGAGTTTTGGGATCTTGGTTGGTGCAATCCAGATGAGAGAAAGGCGACAGAAAGCTAGAAAGGCTGCGCTGCTGCAAAGGACAACTGCTGATCTTCGAAAAGGAGTTTTGAAGATCCTCCAGATCAGATCCAGATCTAATTTTTGGAGATGTGATAGAGAAGAAGAGGATCTCTAGATCCAGCCTAAGTGGATACCGGTAGAGGCCAGGCACTTGCGTGGCTAGATCCAGAACCTTCCGCTGCTTACAGGATCATCAACAATGGGTAATAGGATTACCCTACATCAAGGTAAATTAAATTTGATTTAATTTATCTAATTTTATTTTTATTATTAAAATAATAAGAATTAGATCTAAAATATCTCAGATCTAATTTAGATCAAAGAAAAAAATTTTTGAAATATATCTCTTGATCCGATCAGATCTGAACGAACCTGGTCCGAAAATCAGGATTTTCCTTCAACTGGTATCAGAGCCAAGGTTCTAAAAGTATTTAGATCTAATTTTAAATTTATTTTAATTAAAAAAATAAGTGATTTTAGATGTCACATGAGATGTGATCAGATCTGAAAATTAGAAAAAATTAAAATTAAATGATTTGGATCTAAGATTAGAAAATATGCATGACTAGTTCTAAAATAGAATAGTTCTATAGAATAGTCTTGCATGTTTTTAATTTAATTTGATTAAATCATATTTTAGATCTATTTATTTACTATTTTTTGATATTATAATTATTATAATAACATCTAAAAAATAGTAAATAAAAATTATTTAATTTTAAACATCATATGAGATATGATTGATGCATGTCTAGACTAGTTGTAGAATAGTTCTACATAGTTGTCTAGATTAGAGTTTATTTTGATAAGATCAATTTAAATCTAATTTTTTAGATTATTATGAGATAATTTAGATCTAAAAATATGCATGATTCGATACATGAGATGTATGCAAAATATGCCATGATTAGATCTAATTTGTATATGAGATATATGATATAGATCTAAAACTATTTTGTAGTATTGCATGTTCCTGATTAAGGCGTTCCTCTTAGCCGTCCGGTCATAAGAATGAAGAAGGGTTTAAAGGCCCTCTCCTTCCCATCCGATGGGTGTTTCTTATGATGTGTAGGGGTGCTGCGCATTCGTCCTTAATCAGAAATCCAAAACTTACTTTCTGCAAAACCCTAGATCCTGAAACCCTAGGATTTATTGTGCATATTTTATTTATGAACCCTACTTAATTAAGAATTAAGATTATGAAATATTAATTAGGTCTAAAATTGAGAATTTCAGATCTAAGACATATTCATAATACTGGGTTCGGGCTTGGGTAGCTCAATTAGGTCTAAGCGGTTGATCAAACCGAATCAAGAGTTGGTTAGATGGGATCAACAATGCTTAAATTGACCAGCCTAATAGGATTAAGTCTGGGTCAAGATCGAGTCACGATCAAGCAAGACCTAATTAGGCTCAGAGGTTAGAGTCTGGATTGTAGGCTAACCCAATTGGTTCTGGCTCAACAATTTGGTGTCTAAGGTAAGTTTGGCACATACGACCGACTGATTTTTAATTGGAAGCTACTCGACCTGAATGCATTCTTGTACGAGTTAATGGCATATTCCTTCCACCGGTCTCACTTACCTGGCCATATCTGTTGACACAGTTCTGATCTGAGGTGGTCAATAATCCGAGCTAACCCATGCCACTAGGTTAGTCATAATTGTTATGACTATGACAAGTCTAGTTTAATGAGACCTGAATCAATTCTCCCTAAGAAAAGATTAAGTCTGAGGTCTTCCACCATTGTAGATGTGCGGGCCCTTCCCGAGGGTTGATTGTTCTCGACTGGATACAGTGGCTCAGTTGCACCGGAAAGATGCAACCATGTCTATTAGGCATTGGATGCTATGGGCTGGAGGATGAGTTGGGCTCAATATTTTGGATACGGTGAGAGACTCAATTAGGAAATCCAGTCTGTGCAAATGGTGGGTCTGACTTAACTAAGGAGTGGATCAATATTCCGGATACGGTGAGATTCATGAATTAGAGACCAAGTTTGGGTGCACCATGATTAGAGAATCATTGAACAAGAGTTGTTCACTCATTGGCTAACCCATCACCAATAACTGTTAGGTGAGGTGATGAGTCAGTTGGTGAGACCGCACCACCCACTAGAAATCATTAATCATGGAGATTTTTGCATCTCTACAGAGGGAGTGTAGGGATCCAAAAAAATAGTGGGAGCTAATTTGTTTAAAAATAAAATTCCTAAATAAATTGGTCAAGTCATAATTACAGTATCTAACTAGAATCTTTGACTCTCTATAGGAAAAATGTCTGCGTCCAACCCATTAGCACGTATCCTGGACACACATAGACTAGACTGACCGAACCCAATTATAAAGATTGGCTCAGGAACTACAAAAATTATTTTGGGTTTTTGAGAAGTTAACCCATGTATTGGACCAGGACCCTCCCACCTTACCAGCCCGTCCATCCACTGAACAGAGAGCATCTCTGAAAAATGGATAGACGAAGATAATAAGGCCAGATATTACATGTTGGGCTCGATGTCTGATGAGCTCCAGCGCCAACATGAAGATATCGGGACTGCTCGCCAAATGTTGGCTCACCTGCAGGAGATGTTTGGTGAACAGAGTCGCGCAGCCAAGTATCAAGTCACGAAATGACTTTTTAAGGCTAAGATGCGTGATGGGCAGTCAGTCCAAGATCACTGTCTGATGATGATCAAGGACATGGAAGAGCTTGAGAAGCTCGGTGTGAAGTTAGACTTGGATCTGCAGAATGATATTATTCTGCAATCCTTGACTGATGCATATGGGCAATTCATCATGAATTACCACATGCATAAACTTCAAAATTCCTTGGCCGAATTAATGAATATGCTGGTCACCGCTGAGCTTTCTATGAAAGGTTCTAAAGGCTCAGTTCTTGCTATGGAACGGACTTCTTCCAAAAGAAAGTCTTATGGAAAGAAAAAAAAGTCTGTGAAAAAAGCAAAAGGTGGAAGGAGCAAAGAAGAAGAAGGCAGAGCCGAAGATGAAAGGCCGATGTCAAAGAAAAGTGTTTCCATTGCAACAGCGACGGCCATTGGAAGCGAAACTGCCCTACTTACCTGGCCACCCTGAAGAACAAGAAGGAAGGTCCTTCTGGAGGTATGCTCGTTATTGAGTCTAACCTTACGGTTTCTTCTGCATCCAGTTGGGTGCTTGACTCTGGTTCTAGTGCTCATCTGTGCACTTCCATGCAGGGTCTTGAGGATAGCAGGAGGCTGAGGGATGGAGACATGATCCTACGCATCGGTAATGGAGCAAGAGTTGCTGCAGTGGCCGTGGGAACATACCCTCTTCGATTACCATCTGGTTTAGACTTAGTTTTGAAAGACTGTTATTATGTGCCTGCAGCTAGCAGGAATTTGATTTCTGTTTCATGCTTAGCACTAGAAGGCTATGTGATTACCTTCTTTAAGGACCATTGTAAACATTCTTTATGAAAGAAATAAAATTGCAAATGGTTTCCTTATTAATGGTCTTTATCAGCTACATATTGATGTACCTATTCTAACTATCGAGCAAAACGTGAATGCCAAACGACCTAGGGATAGTCCAAATGATAGATATCTATGGCACCTGAGATTAGGTCATATAGCAGAAGATAGGATCAACAAATTGGAGAAAAATGGGCTATTGAGTCCATTGACTTTCCGAGTCATATCCAACTTGTGAATCTTGTCTTCAAGGCAAAATGACTAAACTCCCTTTTGTAGGACATGGGGAAAGGGCCACAGATCTCCTTGCCCTAGTACATACTGATGTGTGCGGCCCATTTGATGTGCCGGCTAGAGGCAATTTTGTCTACTTCATTACCTTTATCCGATGATCTGTCTAGGTATGGGTATGTGTATCTTATGAGACACAAGTCTGAAGCTTTTGAAAAGTTCAAAGAATTCAGACATGAAGTAGAAAAACAAACTGGAAAAACCCATTAAGGTTCTTCGATCAGATCGAGGAGGTGAATACCTTAGCCGAGAATTCCTAGACTATCTCAAGAAAAATGGCATAGTCTCTCAATGGACTCCACCAGGAACACCTCAACTCAACGGGATTTCAGAATGGAGAAATCGGACTCTATTGGATATGGTTCGATCCATGATGAGCTTCACAGACCTTCCCTGATTTTCTTTGGGGACATTCATTGTTAACTTCAATTTATCTACTGAATAGGGTTCCCTCTAAAACCGTTCCTACCACACCGTATGAGATATGGCACGGTAAGAAACCAAGTCTGAGTCATCTCAGAATTTGGGGTTGTCCGGCTCATGTCAAAAGACAACAAGCGGACAAGTTAGAGTTTAGGTCCTTTAGAGCTCGATTCATAGGATATCCTAAAGAGTCATTAGGATACTATTTCTACATTCCAGAAGACCACAATGTGATTGTGAGTCGACATGCCATCTTTCTTGAAAAATAGTTTATTCAAGATAGCGGCATTGGAAAGCAGATTAAGCTTGATGAGAAAGTCTCACAAGTACAACGAGCTAAGGACCAATTGGAACCAAATCAGGTTGAGCCAATAAGAACACTACCTCCTCCACCTCGTAGATCGGAAAGAGTTTTCCGTCCCCCTGAAAGATACTTAGGTATTATTTCAGAGGAAGTAGAGAAAATGTTTCCTCATAGGTAATGGTGCTCATGGTGATGATCCCAAAACCTACAACGAGGCGATATCAGATATCGACTCCGAGAAATGGCTAGAGGCAATGCAGTCAGAAATTGACTCGATGCACTCAAACCAAGTCTGGACCTTGGTAGATCCACCAGAAGGTATAGTACCTATTGGGTGTAAATGGATCTTCAAGAGAAAGATTGGTGCAGATGGGAAATGTGGAGACATTCAAGGCTAGACTAGTGGCAAAAGGTTATAGTCAATGCGAAGGCATTGACTATCAGGATACCTTTTTCCCAGTGGCTATGCTAAAATCCATCCGCACATTGCTTGCCATTGCAGCCTATTTCGATTATGAAATATGGCAAATGGACGTGAAAACGGCATTCTTAAATGGATATCTTGAGGAAGATATCTATATGGAACAGCCGCTAGGTTTCACATCCAGTGATACTGATCACAAGGTTTGCAAGCTGCAAAGGTCCATATATGGACTTAAGCAAGCATCTCGGAGCTGGAACACTCATTTCAATGATGTGATCAAAAATTTGGTTTCATCAAAAATGAAGAGGAACCATGTGTGTCTTCAAAAAGGTCAGTGGGAGCGCTGTTGTCTTCCTCGTATTGTACGTGGATGACATCCTCCTTATTGGGAATGATATTCCCATGTTGACGATAGTCAAAATTATGGTTGTCCAAGGAATTCTCCATGAAAGACCTAGGTGAAGCATCCTTTATTCTAGGAATTAAGGTCTATAGGGATAGACCGAATAGGATGCTAGGACTTTCACAGAAGATGTACATAGAGGAAGTACTAAAGAGGTTTAGTATGGAAAAACTCTAAGAGGGGATTAATACCCTTCAGACATGGTATTCATCTTTCCAAGAAGATGTGCCCTAGCACACCTGAGGAAATAGAACGCATGAGCAAGATCCCTTATGCTTCTGCAATAGGGAGCCTCATGTATGCCATGCTATGTACACGACCTGATATAGCCCATGCTGTGAGTGTCACAAGCAGATATCAGTCAAATCCAGGTGAAGAACACTGGACTTCTGTGAAATGTATCCTTAAGTACTTGAGAAGAACTAAGGATATGATGTTGGTCTTTGGTAACGGAGAACTCCAAGTCCAGGGATACACAGACTCGGATTTCATGTCCGATATAGATGATCGAAAGTCGACATCTGGAGTCTGTTTGTGTGCAATGGTGGTGCTGTCAGCTGAAAGAGTTTCAAAGCAAACGGTGATAGCAGATTCCACCATGGAAGCAGAATATATCGCTGCATCAGAGGCTATGAAGGAAGCATTCTGGTACAAGAAGTTTGCTGCAGAAATTGGAGTAATGCCATCAGATGCCATTCCTCTGTACTACGACAACAATGGTGCCATAGCCCTTGCTAAGGAGCCGAGGTCTCACCAGAAATCCAAGCACATTGAGCGGCGATACCACCTCATCCGCGATTACCTCGAGAAGGATTACGTCGAGGTCAAGAGAGTCAACTCCACAGATAATGTGGCAGACCCACTTACAAAGCCATTGGGCCAACAGAAAATCGAAGCCCACCTTGAGAAGATGGGACTTAGACTTGTAGCCAATTGGCTTTAGGATAAGTGGGAGATTGTTAGATATATGTGCCCTAGAAGCCAGAATTGGCTGACACTTGTAATACACTTCTAGGGGCAAAATTATAATTTTGACTATAATCAATAAAATGGGTTATTTTCTATCACATATGTGTATTTAGTGTCTGTGATACATCCTTTGAGTTAATGGTAATGATAATTCATATTTTCAAGAGTTGAAAATTTAAGACATGAATAATCATTATTAACTCATAAAATGCTTCCCGACCATAGGATCATCACGAGGATGGTGATTGATCCAGAAGGTTGGTGTACAATCGCTTCTCTTTAGTAGATGAGTCTTGAGTCTACGGTGTGGAGACACCAAAGCGAGAGTACAGGTACTCGTTAGAGAATGAGGGCACTGAGCGTGACCACCTCGAGTAGTCATTAGGAAGTCTACCTTCTCGTCAATGACTGACTCGATGCTGCAGTGGTGTGTCTGGTTCTTTGACCTGAGATGCATCGGTAGTTCACCTTGAGGGTGTTATAGTTTGACTACACCATTACTCGGTCTCCTAGCCATATGGAACCCTGAGGTGTATGTTGGCTATAGCATGTTCATTGTAGGAACTGGATTGCATCAAGATGGAATCTATCTACCTCGGTGGTAGAGGAGCAGCCCTATGATGATCATGAGAATCAAGTCCAGAAGCCCATGGCCATGGCAGAGTGAAATAATAGAAAGAGTTTCTATTTAGGTTTTCACATCGGACTTGAATCGAATGATTACATCATATGACAGAGACTAGGGTTTGACGAGTTCACCTTAACCCTAATCTGATCGGGGCTCAAGATAGAAGAACTTAATCACACAGGTAGCTGCACCAAGAGGTTCGCATTCAGCTCTGATGGGTTGCCACCATATACTGCTAGGTGTCACTGGTGGATTTTGGGAGCAATTAGAATGATTTAGATGATCGATCATTCTAGCTGTTCGAATCAGAAGAGTTCTGATCCATCGAAAGGAGTTTCGATGATGTCGATGATAGAGATCATGACATATCCCATTACCATACAGAACTGAACCTAACTGGGTCACACAAACAAGGTTTTGAATCTGGTGATCATCAATTGAACTGATCTAGTTCAATTGATCTGAATGAGATTCAATTAGGTTCAAGAAAATCGTGCTAGCACTCGATTGAACCTAACGTTCTTCTTTTACTATCATAAATAGTTGTCCTGACTGAGCCAAAGGAGTTTGTGCTCGATCAGAGGCCTTCACTTAGGTCTGACTAGGAGTTGTCCAAGTCAGAAAAGGGTTGTCTTATTTTGTAAGATAATACCTGCCATTTTTGGTCACCTGCCATTTCTCATCCTTTGACTTTGGTCAAAAGTTGACCTTTGACTGGTCAAATGTTGACCATTGATACTTTGACTTCTATCCACATGTCATGCACCTATTGGAGAGCTGGTGGGGGCTTGTCCCCCTACCAGAACCTGGCAAGGAGGAGGGCGCACGCCACCCTTGGCGTGTGCCAAAGTTTGAGGCGCCCAGGAGTCCCTATTGGATGGGGACTCCATCTCCTTTTTAGATTTCGATTAGACTTCTCCTAAGAATCAAGTTTGACTGATCTTAGGTGCCATCTAAGGAGGAATCCAAGGGACTCTATTTTCACCAATCAAATTTAGATCTGATTTCACAAAGGATTGTGATTGGTTGGGAAGAAGAGGAGTTGGATCATGCAAAGTCTATAAATAAGACCCTACGCACAACTCAAAAAGAATTGAAAAATTCCCACACCCCAAGGCTGCCTCTCCTCTCCTCCTCAATGCCATGTCCATCTTCTCTGTCTCCTCTCCACGCCCAAAGGAGTTTGGGATCTTGGTAGGTGCAATCCAGATGAGAGAAAGGCGATAGAAAGCTAGAAGGCTGCGCTGCTGCAAAGGACAACTACTAATCTTCGTAAGGTGTTTTGAAGATCCTCCATATCAGATCCAGATCTGAATTTGGAGATATGATAGAGAAGAAGAGGATCTCCAAATCCAGCCCAACTGGATATCGGTAGAGGCCACGCATTTGCATGGCTAGATCTAAAACCTTCCACTGCTTATAGGATCATCAACGGATAATAGGATTACCCTACATTAAGGTAAATTAAATTTGATTTAATTTATCTAGATTTTATTTTTGTTACTAGAATAATAAAGATTAGATCTGAAACCTCTCAAATCTGATTTGGATCAAAGAGAAAAATTTTTAAAAAATATCTCTTGATCCGATCAGATCTGAATGAAGCTGATCCAAAAAATCAGGATTTTTCCTTCATTAAGGATAATGGCATAGTCTCTCAATGGACTCTACCTGAAATGCCTCAACTCAACGGTATTTCAGAATGAAGAAATTGGATCCTATTAGATATGCTTCGATCCATGATGAGAGCTTCATAGACCTTCCTGAGTTTATTTGGGGACATAGTCTGTTGACCGCTATATATCTACTGAATAGGATTCCATCTAAAACCGTTCTTACCACACCATATGAGATATGGCAAGTAATAAACTAAGTCTGAGTCATCTTAGAATTTGGGATTGTCCGACCCATGTCAAGAGACAACAGAAAGATAAATTAGAGTCTAGATCCTTTAGAACTTGATTTATTGGATATCCTAAAGAGTCATTAGGATATTTTTTCTATCTCCCAGTAGATCACAATGTGATTGGAGTCGACATGCCATCTTTTTTGAGAAATAGTTTATTCAAGATGGTGGCATCGAAAGATAAATTAGGCTCAATAAGAAAGTCTTCCAAGAGCCACAAGCTAAGGAATCTATGGAACCCAATCAGATTGGGCCAGTCCAATCACTACCTCCTCCACCTCATAGATTAGAAAGAATTTTTCATCCTCCTGAAAGATACTTAGGTACTATTTAAGAGGTCGTAGAGAAAATATTTCTTACAGGAAAAGGGGTTCATGGTAATAATTCCAAAATCTACGATGAGGCGATATCAGATATTGACTCCGAGAAATGATTAAAGGCAATGAAGCCAGAGATTGACTTAATGCGCTCGAACAAAGTCTGGATCTTGATAGATCCACCTGAAAGTATAGTACCTATTGGGTGTAAATGGATCTTCAAGAGAAAGATAGGTGTTGATGAGAATGTAGAGACATTCAAAGCAAGACTCATAGTGAGAGGGTACATTCATCGCGAAGGCATTGACTATCAGGATATTTTTTCGCCAGTAGCCATGCTCAAATCCATCCGCACATTGCATGTTGTTGCAGCCTATTTTGATTATGAAATTTGGTAGATGGATGTAAAAATGATATTCTTAAATGGATATCTTGAGAAAAATATCTATATGGATCAGCCGCTGGGTTTCACACCCAGTGATACTGATCACAAGGTTTGAAGGAAAAATGGGTTTTCCTATCACAAGATGCATTTGATCGGATCAGATTTATGGTAGAATATTTTTTTTTAAATTTTTTTATGATTTGATTAGATCTGAGGGTTATCAGATCTGATTATATTGATCTAAAATTAGAAGTAAAATAAAAATAAAAAATAATCATAATAATTATCATCTGATCGGATAAACCATTTATCCATTGTGATGATCTGACAACTAATCCAAGATTCTGATTAAGCCACGCACGCGCCCGACCTCTACCAGTATCCACTCAAATCAGATCTGGAAGTCTCCTACTTCTAGATTTAATCTCTAAAGATCAAATTTGATGTCTTTCCGTAGAGCCTTTAAAACAAACTCGAAATGCTGCGCATTCGTCTTATAAACACTATCGTCTCTCACTAATCTTCGCGTCAACGGGACTTGATCATTGCTCATAGTTTTTGCCCAACTCTTAGGCATGGAGAAGAGGAAGAGGATCAAATGAGGGAGGCATGGAGAAGAAGATTTTGGTAGGGCTTCGCCATAGTGAAATCGCAATGCACAACAGCTTGCGCAGGGTCCTATCTATAGACCCAGTCAAGAGTCCCTTTGCATATAACTTTGAGCAGGTCAAAGTTTAACATGCAGAAGGACTCCTCCATGATCTCCATGCCTCACACCCCCCTTTCTTCAGATTTTTGTCACACAAAAATGAACGAAAATGGCATGGGACAATTTGGGATAAGATTAAGTTAGCACATAACTCTTATCTCCCAAGAGTTTGAACTATTCAAACTTTTGACCCAATCAAAATCCTTTTGAAAGAGGGTCTCCACATTATCAAATGGTTGCACAATCAAAGAGGGGGATGAGGCCCTCTCTCCCTCATGTAAATCCCAAGGGGGCATGAACCACTAGATAGTCTCCAAGGGGTGCACACCCCTCTCCCTTTCTTTCCTTCATCCGGGTCAATATTTGACTCTTATCCTTTTTCCATCTTATGGGATTAAGATAAAACCTTTTCAAGTCCCATCCAATGGATTTATGTCAAGTCCTAATCAATTTAGAACAAGTCTTGATCAGACCAGGACTCAATCTAGTCAGATCAAGAAAAATCCATCTAGAATTTTCGAAAGAGACTTGTTTAAATTTCATCTCATAATTTTATGACAAGCCCTAATATGGAAAAGACAACCCTTATCTTATTCCCACCTTATGGGATTTAGGACAAATTTTAATCAAGTCAAGACAAGGTCCAGTCAAATCAAGATAAATCTCTATAGAGTTTTTGGATATGTCTTGTCCAAATAGTTCCTCAAATTAGCAGGTCCTATCCTGTTTCCATCCAATGGATTAGGAAAAGCCTAGATTAGGTTAGGACAAGACTTTTTTGACCTGGACAAGTTTCAGTCAAACTAGGACAAACCCATACATGGTTCCTAGGTAAGCCAAATCTAACTTGGCTCAATCGAGATGATCCAGAAAGGCTACAGAAGAAGAATGTTAGGCTCAATCGTGTGCTAGCACGATTTCCTTGAACCTAATTGGATCTAATCCAAATCAATCGAACTGAGTTAGCTCAATTGATGACATCCAGATCCAAACCCTTATTTGTGTGATCCAGTTAGGTTTAGTTCTATATGGTAATGGGATATGTCATGATCTCTATCATCGACATCATCAAAATACCTTTTGATGGACCAGAACTCTTTCGATTCACTCAATTAGAATCGTCGATCATTAAGATAATTCTAATTGATCTCAAAATCCACCAGTGACACCTAGCAGTTTATGGTGGTAATCCATCAAAACTAAATAGCAAATCTCTAGGTGCAGCTACCTGTGTGATTGGGTTCTATCATGAGCTCCGATGGGATTAGGATTAAGGTGAACTAGTCAAATCCAACACCCATCATATGAATGAATTATTTGATTTGAGTTCAATGTGAAACCCTAATAGAAACTCTTTTTTATTATTTCACACTACCATGGCCATGGGTTTTAGAGCTATCTTAAGATCATCATAGGACTACTCCTCCTTTACCAAGGTTAATAGATCCCATCTTGGTGCAATCCAATTTCTACAATGAACATGCTATAGCCAATATACACCTTAGGATTCTAAATAGCTAGGAGATTGAGTTATGGTGTAGTCAAACTATAATACCCTCAAGGTAAACTATCGATGCACCTCAAGTAAAAGAACCAGACACACGCTGTAGCATCGAGCTAGTCATCGACGAGAAGGTAGGCTTTCTTATGACTGCTTGAGGTGGTCATGCTCAGTGTCCTTGTTCTCTAACGAGTACCTATACTCTTACTTCGGTATCTCCATACTGTAGACTCAAGACTCATCTATCCTAAGAAAATGATCATACACCGATCTTTCAAATCAATCACCATCCTTATGATGATCCTACGATCGGGAGCAATTTATGAGTTAATTATGATAACACATGCCTTAATTCTCAACACTTAAGAATATGTGTTATCATGCCTATTAACATAATGGATGTATCATAGATACTTTAATACACAATGTGATAGAATAAATAATCCTTTAGTTAATTTTAAGTCAAAATTAGAAAAATACCCCTAGAAAGTATTTAACAAGTGTCAGTCAATCTAGCTTCTAGGGCACACATCTAATAGACTCTCACTTGACCTAAAGCCAATTGGCTACAAATCTAAGTCCCATCTTCTAAAGGTGGGTTTGGATCTGTTGCAGGCCTAAAAGCTTCATTAGTGGATCAACCGCATGGTCTGTGCAGTCGACTCCCTTAACCTCGATGTATCCTTCTTGAGGTAATCATCGATTAGGTGAAACCATCTTCTTGGAACTCTTCCAACTTATAGTACCACCAGTGCATGGGAACAAACTTTTAGATGTCGACTTTCGATCATCTTAATCTGACATAAGGTCTGAGTCTGCTTACCCCTAGACCTAGAGTTTACCATGTTGAACCTCTTTTGCACCTCCTCTATTTGAGAGACCCAGTATTTTCTTCATTCTATCTCTATAGACCTTAAAAAGAAGGATGCCTTATCTAGGTTTGTCATAGAAAATTTCTTAGATAACCATGCTTTTACCTATGTCACCATGGGAATATCATTCCTAATCAGGAGGATGTCATCCACATACAATATGACGAAGACAACAATGCTCCTTCTGACCTTTTTGAACACACTTGATTTTTCCTCATTTTTGATGAAACCAAATGATTTAATTACATCAAGTATTCTAACTCCAAGATGCTTGCTTGAGTCCATAGATGAACCTTTGCAGCTTATAGATCTTTGTGATCACCATCACTAGATGTGAAAACAAATGGCTATTCCATATTAATATCTTCCTCAAGATATCTAATTATGAACTCCATTATCACATCCATCTATCACATTTCGTAATTGAAATATACTGTAATGGCAAGCAATGTGCGGATGGTGGGCCACTGACAAGAAGGTAACCTTAAATCCTTTTGCCACTAGCCTAGCCTTGAATTTCTCTATATTCCCATCTGCATATATCTTTCTCTTAAAGATCCATTTACACCCAATAGGTACTGTACCTTTAGGTGGATCTACCAAAATCCAGATTTGGTTCGAGCGCATCGAGTTAATTTCTGATTTTATCACCTTTAATCATTTTTTAGAGTCGATATCTGATATCGCCTCATCATAGGTTTTGGGATCATCACCATGAATCCATTTTTCATGAGAAACATTTTCTCTACATTTTCTAAAATAGTACCTAAGTACCTTTAGGATGATGTAAAATCCTATTTGACCTATAAGATGGAGGAGGTAGTGAATTATGGATCAGCTCAGACTAATTGGGTTTTTGAGGTTTCTTGGCTCATTGCTTTTTGGAGACTTTCTTCTCAAATCTAATCTATCTTCTGATACCATCATCTAGAACAAACTATTTTTCAAATAAAATAATGTGTCAACCCACAATAATCTTAAGGTTTTCTGGAAGATAGAAGTAATACCCTAATTACTCTTTAGGATATCCAATAAATCGAGCTCTAAGGAACCTAGATTCTAACTTGTCCGCCATCGGACAACCTTAATTCTGAGATGACTCAGACATGGCTTCTTACCATATCATATCTCATACGATATGGTAGGAACAATTTTAGATGGAACCCTATTAAACTATATCCCTAAAAAAGGTTAGGAAGATCCATGAAGCTCATCATGGATAGACCATGTCTAATAGGATCCATTTTCTCCATTCTGAAATTTTATTAAGTTGAGGCATTTCAAGCGAAGTCCATTTTGAGACTATACCATTATCCTTGAGATAGTCCAAAAATTCCTGACTAAGGTATTCACCTCTTCGATCTGATCGAAGGAACTCAGTGGGCTTTTTGATTTATTTTTCTACTTCATGTCTGAATTTTTTGAACTTTTTAATGGCTTCAAACTTACATCATATCAAGTAGACATACCTATACTGAGATAGATTATCGATAAAGATAATAAAATAGACATAATTGCCTCTAGCTGACACATCGAATGGGTCGCACACATCTATATATTCCAAGGTAAGTTGGTCTGTGGCCCTTTCCCATATCCCATAAAAGAAAGCTTGGTCATTTTTCCTTAAAGGTATGGTTCACAAATCGGATATGACTTGAAAGTCAAATAATCCATTAGCTCGGATTTTTCCAATTTGTTGATCCTATCTTCAGTTATATGACCTAGCCTAAGGTGCCATAGATACCTTTTATTAACACTATCTCTAGATCATTTTGATCCTCTGACATTCATGTTTTACTCGACAGACTCAATGACGAACATTCCTTCAGAAGGTCCATCTTCTACTTGTTCTTCAGGCCGGCTAGATGTTAGATATGTGTGTCCTAGAACCCAGATTGGCTGATACTTGTAATACACTTCTAAGGATAAAATTATAATTTTAACTATAAATAATAAAATAGATTATTTTCTATCACAATGTGTATTTGAAAGTGTCTGTGATACATCCCTTGAGTTAATGATAATGATAGTTCATATTTTCAAGAGTTGAAAATTTAATATATGAATTTTCAATATTAACTCATAAAATGCTTCCGACCGTAGGATCATCATGAGGATGGTGATTGATCCAAAAGGTTGGTGTATGATCGCTTTTTTTGGATAGATGAGTCTTGAGTCTATGGTATAGAGACACCAGAGTGAGAGTATAGGTACTCATTAGAGAATGAGGGCACTGAGTGTGACCACCCTAAGAAGTTATGAGAAAGTCTACCTTCTCATTGATGACTGGCTCGAAGCTATCGTAGTGTGTCTGATTTTTTGAATTGAGGTGCATCGATAGTTCACCTTGAGGGTGTTATAATTTGACTACACCATATCTCGATCTCCTAGCCATTCAAAATCTTAAGGTGTATGTTAGCTATAGCATGTTCTTTTTAGGAACTGGATTGCACCAATAGGAGATCTATCTACGTCGGTAGATGAGGAGCAGCCCTTTGATGATAATGAGAATCAAGTCCATAAGCCCATGGCCATGGCAGAGTGAAATAACAAAAAGTGTTTCTATTAGGATTTTTACATTAAACTTGAATCAAATGATTAATTCATATGATGGGAATTAGGATTTGATGAGGTCAGCTTAACCCTAATCCGATTGGGGCTCAAGATAGAGGAACTTAATCACATAGGTAACTACACCGAGAGGTTCACTTTCAATTCTAATGGGTTGCCACCATATGCTGCTAGGTGTCATTGGTGGATTTTGGGAGCAATTAGAATGATTTGGATGATCGATCATACTAGTTATCTGAATCAAAAAAGTTCTGATCTATTAGAAGGTGTTTCAATAATGTCGATGATAGAAATCATGGCATATCCCATTACCATATGGAACTAAACCTAACTAGATCACACAAACATGGGTTTGGATTTAGATATCATCAATTGGATTAATCCGGTTTAATTGATTTGAGTAAGATTCAATTAGGTGTAAGAAAATCATGCTAGCACATGATTGAGCCTAATGTTCTCCTTTAACAATCATTAAAGCTTATCTCGATAGAGCCAAATGTGTTTGGGCTCACTCAAGAACCTTTACTTGGTCCTATTAGAGTTTTTTCAGATCAAAAAAGGGTTCTCATAATTTATGAGATAAATTTGAGACAACACCTACCATTTTCCATCACCTGTTAAATCTTATCTTTGGACATTGGTCAAATGTTGACCTTGGATACTTGACATCTGCCCATATGTCATGCACCCATAGAAGAGTACCTGAGGATTTGTCCTCCTACTAAAAAGTAGATAAAAAGGAGGTGCACGCCTAGGGAGGCATGCACCCCTTGAGGATAAAAGATGGAGTCCCATACAGATGGGACTCCAGCTTGCTTCAGGGGATTAAACTATGTGGTGCCAAGAAGTCTTATTTGATCCAATCTTAGTGCAACCTAAGGAGAGTTTTGAGGGTTTCTCATCTGATTGGATCAGATGATATCATTCCACTAATCAGATTTAGATCTGATTGCCCAAAGGACCATGATTGGCCAGGATGTTGTGGCACTACATGGTGCAATAGGGTCTATGTAAACCTTATCTACGTCTAGAATTCACTTCTTCTATCTTTAGCCCATGCCACATAGCCCCTCTCCTTCCTTCTCCATGCCACCCTCTGGTCCTCTCTCTCCTCTCCATGCCTAAGGACTTTTGGGCATGAACAAGGTGCGATCCAAGCAAATGAAAAGCATTAGGAAAGGAAGAAGGCAGCACTACTATAAGAGACAACGGTTGTTCTTCAAAAGTAATTTGAAGATCTTCAAGATCAGATCTAGATCTAATTTTTGGAGGATTGATTGAGAAGGAGAAGATCTTCAAATCAGATCTGAGTGGATATCGGTAGAGGCCAGGCACTTACGTGGCTACATCCAGAACCTCAGGCAAACATCGAGATCAACACAAGGTAAGGTTACCCAAAACAAAGATATAATTAAATTAGATTTAATTTTTATTTTTATTTTTATTATCAAATCAATAAGATTAGATCTAAGAAGTCTCACATCTTATTAGGATCTTAGAGAAAAAATTTTTGAAATATCTCTTCTGATCCAATCAGATCTGAACGAACCTGATCCAGAAAATAGGTTTCTTCCTTCAACTGGTATCAGAGCCAGGTTCCATAATTCATTAGATCTAATTTTAATTTATTTTTTATTTAATAATTAAATGATTCTAGATGTCATATTAGATATGATTAGATATAAAATTAAAAAATTAAAAATTAAATAATCTAGATCTAAGATGTACGAGATGCATGACTAGACTACGAATAGAATTATTCTATGTGTAGTCTAGCATGATCATAATTTTAATTAGATTAACTATAATTTTTAGATCTATTTATTTATTATTTTTAGATATTTTAAATATTATAATTAGATCTAGAAAATAAAAAATAAATTTATTTAACTTGTTCATATAAGATATGATAGATGCATGTTTAGACTAGTTGTAGAATAGTTTTACAAAATTATCTAGAATAAATTTTAATTTGATATTATCAAAGTTAAATCTTATTTTTTAGATGTTTATGAGATAACTTAGATCTAGAAACATGCATGATATGATACATGATATGTATGCAAAATATATTTTTTGTTAGATTAATTTTTATATATGTGATATATGATGTAGATCTAACTAGCCTTGTAGATTTACTATATTTCTGATTAAGGCATTCCCCTTGGCCGTCCAGTCATAAGAATGAAGTAGGGTTTAAAGGCACTTTCCTCTCATTTGATGGAATGTTCTTATGGTGTGTAGGGATGCTGCGCGTTCGACCTTAATCTAAAATCAAAACTTATTTTCTGCAAAATCCTAGATCCTAAAATCCTAGGATTTTATATACATATTTTGTTTATGAATTCTAAACTTAATTAAAAATTAAGATTATAAAATATATTAAATCTAAAATTAAGAATTTTTAGATCTAAGATATATTCATAAAATTAGATTCGGGCTTGGATAGCTCAATTAGGTCTAGCAGTTGATCAAACCGAATCAAGAGTTGGTTAGGTGGGATCAAGAGCACTTAAATTGACCAGCCTAATAGGATTATGTTTGGGTCAAGATTGAGTCCCATGAGTGATCGATCAAGTTAAGACCTAATTAGGCTCAATGGTTAGAGTCTGGATTGTAGGCTAACCCAATTGATTCTAGCTCAACAATTTGGTTTCTAAGGTATGTTTGTCAGATACGATCGACTGATTTTTAATTGAGAGCTACTCAACTCGAATGCTTTCTTATTGAGTTAATGGAATATTCCTTCCATCGGTCTTACTTATCTGGCCATATTTGTCGGCCCAGTCCTAATCGAAGGTAGCTAACAATACAAGCTAACCCATGCCACTAGGTTAGTCATAATGGTTATGGCTATGTCAAGTCAAGTTTAAAGAGATCTAAATCAAATCTCTTTAAAAAAAGATTAAGTTTAAGGTCTTCCACCATTGTAGCTGTGCAGGCTCTTCCCGAAGTTGATTGTTCTCGGCTGATCATAGTGGTTCAGTTGCACCAAAAAGATGCAACCCTGTCTATTAGGCATTAGATGCTATGTGTTGGAGGATGAATTGGGCTCAATATTTTGGATATGGTGAGAGACCTAATTAGGAATTCAATCTATGCAAATGATAGGTCTGACTTAACTAAGGAATGGATCAATATTCCGAGCATGGTGAGATTCATGAATTAGAGACCAAGTCAGGATGCCCATGATTAGAGAATCATTAGACAAGAGTTGTTCACTCATTGGCTAACCCATCATCAATAATTGTCAGGTATGGTGATGAGTCAGTTGGTGGGACTGCACCACCCACTAGAAATCAGTAATCATGAAAATTTTAGCATCTCTATAGAGGGAGTGTTGGGATCCAAAAAAATAGTGAAAGCTAATTTGTTTAAAAATTAAATTTCTAAACAAATTGGTCAAGTGTTAATTACAAAATCTAACTAAAAACTTTGACTCTCTATAGGAAAAAGAAAAATATCTACGTCCAACACATAAGCCCGTATCCTGGACACCCATAGACTGACCGGACCTAATTACAAGGATTGACTCCAAAACATTAAAATTTTTTTGGATTTTGAGAAGTTGACTCATGTATTAGACCAGGATCCTCCCACCTAACCAGCTCATCTGTCTGCTGAATAGAGAGCATCTCTTGACAATTAGATGGATGAAGATAATAAGATCAGATACTATATGTTGGGCTTAATGTTTGATGAGCTTCAGTGCCAACATGAAGATATCAAGACTGCATGCCAAATGTTGGCTCATCTGCAAGAGTTGTTTGGTGAACAGAGTCATGCAGCCAAATATCAGATCACTAAATGACTATTTAAGGCTAAAATGCATGATGGGCAGTCAGTCCAATATCATTATCTGATGATGATCAAGAACTTAGAAGAGCTTGAGAAGCTCGGATTGAAGTTAGACCAGGATCTACAAAATGATATAATTTTGTAATCCTTAACTGATACGTATGGGCAGTTCATCATGAACTACCATATGCATAAACTTCAAAATACTCTGGATAAGCTTATGAATATGCTAGTTATTGTTGAGCTTTCTATGAAAGATTCTAAAGGCACAATACTTGCTATGAAATGAACTTCTTCCAAGAGAAAGTTTTTTGAAAAGAAGAAGTCTATGAAAAAATAGAAGGTGGAAGGTGGAAAGAAAAAGAAGGCTGAGCTGAAGAAGAAAGCCATTGACAAAGAAAAGTGTTTCCATTGTAATACTAACGGTCACTTGAAGCAAAACTGCCCGACATACCTGGCCACCCTGAAGAATAAGAAGGAGATAGGTCCTTCTGAAGCTATGCTCTTTATTGAATCGAACCTTATGATTTCTTCTGCATCTAGTTGGATGCTTGACTCTGGTTCTAGTGCTCATTTGTGCACTTTCATGCAGGATCTTGAGGATGGCGGGAGGCTGAGGGATGGTGAGATGATCCTATGCATCGAAAATAGAGCAAGAATTGCTGCTGTGGCTGTAGGAACCTATCCTATTTGACTACCGTTTGGCTTAGATTTAGTACTTAGGGATTGTTATTATATGCCTGTTGCAAGTAGAAATTTGATTTCTATTTCATGTTTAGCATAAGAAGGCTATTTGATTAGTTTTCTTAAGGATCATTATAATATTTTATATAAAAAAATAAAATTATAAGTGATTTTTTTATTAATGATCTCTATCGGTTACATATTGATATATCTATCTTTAATATCGAGCAAAATATGAATACCATAAGATCGAAACGACCATGGGATAATCCAAATGATAGGTATCTATGGCACCTAAGGCTAGGTCATATAGTAGAAGATAGATTTAACAAATTAAAGAAAATCAGACTATTGAGTCTATTGATTTTCCAGCCATATCCAATTTATGAATCATATCTTCATGGCAAAATGACTAAGCACCCTTTTGTAGGACATGGAAAAAGGGCCACGAAACTACTTGCCCTAGTACATACTGATGTGTGTGGTCCATTTGATGTGCTAGTTAGAGGCAACATTGACTACTTCATAATCTTTGTTGATGATTTATCTTGGTATGGATATGTGTATCTTATGAGACACAAGTCTAAAGCCTTTGAAAAATTTAAGGAATTAAGACATTAAGTTGAAAAGCAAATTAGAAAATTCATTAAGGTTCTTCGATTAGATCAGGAGGTGTATAACTTAGTCAGAAATTCTTGGACTATCTTAAGCAAAATGGCATAGTCTCTCAACGGACTCCATCTAGAACACCTCAACTCAATGAAATTTCAAAATAAAGAAATTGGACCCCATTAGATATGGTCCGATCTATGATGAGCTTCACAGACCATCCTGATTTTCTATGGAGACATAGTCTGTTAACTGCTACATATTTACTGAATAGGGTTTCCTCTAAAATCGTTCCTACCATACCGTATGAGATATGACATCATAAGAAACCAAGTTTGAGTCATCTTAGAATTTGGGGTTGTTCGACTCATGTCAAAAGACAACAAGTGGATAAGTTAGAGTATAGGTCCATTAGAGCTTGATTCATAGGATATCCTAAAGAGTCATTAGGATATTATTTCTACATTCCAGAAGATCATAATGTGATTGTGAGCCAGCATGCTATCTTTTTTGAAAAATAGTTTATTCAAGATGATGGCATTGGAATGCAGATTAAGCTTGAGAAAAAAATCTCACAAGAGCAATGAGTTAAGGACCCTATGAAACCAAATCACATTGAGCCAATACAATCATTACCTCCTCCACCTCGTAGATCGGTAAGGATTTTTCATCCCCTTGAGAGGTACTTAGGTACTATGTCAGAGGAAGTAGAGGAAATGTTCCTCATAGGTAATGGGGTTCATGGTGATGATCCCAAAACCTATGACGAGAAGATATCGGATATCAACGTCGAGAAATGGTTAGAGGTAATGAAGTCAGAAATTGACTCGATGCACTTAAACCAAGTTTGGACCTTTGTAGATCCACCAGAAAGTATAATACCTATTGGGTGTAAATGGATCTACAAGAGAAAGATTGGTGCAGATAGAAATATGGAGATATCCAAAGCTAGATTAGTGGTAAAAAGATATAGTCAGCGCAAAGGAATTGACTATCAGGATACCTTTTCACCAGTAGCCATGTTAAAATCCATCTGCACATTGCTTGCTGCTGCAGCCTATTTCGATTATGAAATATGACAAATGAACGTGAAAATGGCATTCTTAAATGGATACCTTCAGGAAGATATCTATATGGAACAGCCACTAGGTTTTACAGCCAGTGATGTTGATAACAAAGTAAGCAAGCTGCAATGATCCATATATGGACTTAAGCAAGCATCTTGGAGCTGGAATACTCGTTTTAATCAAATTATTTGATTTCATCAAGAATGAGGAGGAACCGTGTGTTTTCAAAATAATTAGTGGTAGCCCTATTGTCTTTCTCGTACTGTACGTGGATGATATCCTCCTTATTGAAAATGATATTTTCATGTTGACCACATTTAAAATATGGTTATCTAAAAAATTCTCCATGAAAAATCTCGAAGAAGTATCCTTTATTATAGGAATTAAGGTCTATAGAGATAGACCGAATAGGATGCTTGGTCTTTCACAGAAGATGTACATAGAGGAAGTGCTAAAGAGGTTTAGCATGGAAAACTCCAAGAGGGGATTGGTACCCTTCAGACATGGCATTCATCTCTCCAAGAAAATGTATCCCAACATACCTGAGGAGATTGAATGCATGAGCAAGATCCCTTATGCTTCAGCAATAGGCAGCCACATGTATGTCATGTTATGTACATGACCTAATATAGCCCATGCTGTGAGTGTCACGAGCAGATATCAGTTGAATCCAAGTGAAGAACACTAGACTTCTGTGAAATGTATCCTTAAGTACTTGAGAAGAACTAATGATATGATGTTGGTTTTTTGGTAATGGTGAACTCCAAGTCCAAGGATATACAGACTTGAATTTTATGTTCGATATAGTTGATGGAAAGTCGACATCTGGGTGTCTGTTTGTGTGTAATGGTGGTGCTATCAGTTGAAAGAGTTTCAAGCAGATAGTGATAGCATATTCCATCATGGAAGCAAAGTACATCGCTATGTCAGAAGCTGCAAAGGAGGCATTCTGGTACAAAAAGTTCACCATAGAGATCGAAGTGATGCCATCGAAAGCCATTCCTCTATACTACAATAATAATTGCGCTATAGCCCTTGCTAAGGAGCCAAGGTCTCACCAAAAATCCAAACACATCGAGTGGTGATACCACCTCATCCACGATTACCTTGAGAAAGATTACGTCGAGGTCAAGAAAATCGACTCCGCTGACAATACGACAAACCTACTTTCAAAGTTGTTGGGCCAGCAAAAGGTTGAAGCCCATCTTGAGAAGATGGAACTTAGACTTGTAGCCAATTGGCTTTAGATCAAGTGGGATTTTGTTAGACATGTGTGCCCTAGAAGCCAGAATGGCTGACACTTGTAATACACTTCTAAAAGTAAAATTATAATTTTAACTATAAATAATAAAATAGGTTATTTTCTATCATAGTGTATATTTGAAAGTGTTTGTGACACATCCCTTGAGTTAATGGTAATGATAGTTCATATTTTCATGAGTTGAAAATTTAAGACATGAATTTTCATTATTAACTCATAAAATGCTCCCAACCATAGGATCATCATGAGGATGGTGATTGATCTGGATGGTTGGTGTATGATCACTTCTTTTGGATAGATGAGTCTTGAGTCTATGGTGTAGAGATATAGGAGTGAGAGTATAGATACTAGTTAGAGAATGAGGGCACTGAGCATGACCACCTCCAGCAGTCATGAAGAAGTCTACCTTCTCGTCGATGACTGACTCGAAGCTGCAGTAGTGTGTCTGATTCTTTGATCTGAGATGCATCGATAGTTCACCTTGAGGGTGTTATAATTTGACTACACCATAACTTGGTCTCCTAGCCATTCGGAATCTTGAGGTGTATGTTGGCTATAGCATGTTCATTGTAGGAATTGGATTGCACCAATATGGAATCTATCTACCTCGGTAGATGAGGAGCAGCCCTATGATGATTATGAGAATCAAGTCCATAAGCCCATGGCCATGGCAGAGTGAAATAATATAAAGACTTTCTATTAGGATTTTCACATTGGACTTGAGTCGAATGATTAATTAATATGAAGAAAATTAGGGTTTGACGAAATCACCTTAACCCTAATCTGGTTGGGGCTCAAGATATAGGAACCTAATCACATAGGTAACTGCATCGAGATTTTTGCTTTCAGTTCTGATGGGTTGCCACCATATGCTGCTATGTGTTACTAGTAGATTTTGAGAGCAATTAGAATGATTTAGATGATCGATCATACTAGTTACCTGAATCAAAAAAGTTTTGATCCATCGAAAGGTATTTCGATGATATCGATGATAGAGATCATGACATTTTCCATTATCATACGAAGCTGAACCTAACTGGATCACACAAATAAGGGTTTGGATCTGGATATCATCAATTAGATTAACCCAGTTCAATTGATTTGAATAAGATTCAATTAGATTCAAGAAAATCATCCTAGCACACAATTGAGCCTAATGTTCTCCTTTAACAATCATTAAAGCTTGTCTCGACTGAGCCAAATATTTTTGAGCTCACTCAGGAACCTATACATGGTCTGACTAAAGCTTTTCTAGGTTAGAAAAAAATTGTCTTAATTTATGAGATAAATTTGAGACAACACCTGCCATTTTCCATCACCTGCTAAATCTTGTCTTCGGACATTAGTCAAATATTGATCCTAGATACTTGGATATCTACTCATGTATCATGCACCCATAGGAGAGTACTTGGAGACTTGTCCCCCTACTAAAAAATAGACAGGAAGGGGGTGCACACCTAGGAAGGCATGTGCCCCATGAGGATAAAAGATGG
Organism: Cocos nucifera; assembly: GCA_006176705.1. NCBI lineage: Eukaryota > Viridiplantae > Streptophyta > Magnoliopsida > Arecales > Arecaceae > Cocos > Cocos nucifera. Next base: position 14,238 of record QRFJ01004111.1, on the reverse strand, counting down.
AGTCCCATACAGATGGTACTCCAGCTTGCTTCAGGGGATTATACTATGTGGCGCCAAGAAGTCTTGTTTGACCCAATCTTGGTGCCACCTAAGGAGAGTTTTGAGGGTCTCTCATATGATTGGATCAGATGATGTCATCCCACTAATCAAATTTAGATCTGATTGCATAATGGGCCATGACTGGCTAGGATGATATCGCACTGCATGGTGCAGCAGGGTCTATATGGACCCTATCTACGCCTAGAATTTACTTCTTCTACCTTTAGCCAATGCCACATAGCTCCTCTCCCTCCTTCTCCATGCCACCCTCTGGTCCTCTCTCTCCTCTCCATGTCCAAGGGCTTTTGGGCATGAATAAGATGTGATCCAAGCAAGTGAAAGGTGCTAGAAAAGGAAGAAGGCAACACTACTGCAAGAGACAACGGCTATTCTTCAAAAGCAGTTTTGAAGACCTTCAAGATCAGATCTAGATCTAATTTTTGGAGGATTGATTGATAAGAAGATGATATTCAGATCCTGCTCGAGTGGATATCGATAGAGGCCAGGCACTTGCATGGCTACATCTAGAACCTCAGGCAAACATTGGGATCATTATAGGATAATTAAATTATCCAAAACAAAGGTATAATTAAATTAAATTTTTATTTTTATTTTTATTATTAGATCAATAAGATTAGATCTGAGGAGTGTTAGATCTAATTAGGATCTTAAAGAAAAATTTTTTAAAATATTTCTCCTAATCCAATCAGATCTGAACGAACCTGATCCAAAAAATAGGTTTTTTTCTTCACCAGGTACATAGGGCAGTCCCGATTTTAATGGCCATCGGAGTTGCAATGGAAACACTTTTCCTTCTTCGTGACCTTCTTCTTTGGCTCGCCATTCTTCTTTTCTTCTATTTTTTGCTTCTTTGTAGACTTCTTCTTCTTTCCAAAAAACTTTCTCTTGAAAGAAGTCTACTCCATAGCCAGAACTGAGCCCTTTGAACCCTTCAAAGATTGCTCAGTAGTAACCAGTATATTTATTAACTCAGCCAAGATGCACTAGAGCTTATTCATATGAAAGTTTATAATGAACAATCCATACGAATCAATCAATGACTGCAGGATTGCATCAATCTACAGTTCCTTGTCCATCAAGACTTTAACCTTCTCAAGCTTTTTAGGTCCTTGACCATTGCCAAGCAATAATCTTAGACCAACTACCCATCATGTATTTGCACCTTAAAAAGTCTCTTCAAAACTTGATAACGCGCTGCATGACTCTATTCATTGAATAACTTTTGCAGGTGTGCCAACATTTGTCGAGTAGTCTTGTTGTCTTCATGTTGGTGCTGTAATTCATCTAACATTGAGCCCAATATGTGGCACCTTACTTTGTTATGATCGTCAGACCACTTCTCATGAGACATTCTCCAATCAGTAGTCGAATGGGCTGGTAGAGGGGAGGTCCTGGTCCAATACATAGGTCAACTTTTTCAAACCCAAAATAATTTTGATGTTCTTTAGCCAATCCTTGTAAATTATTCTGGTCAACTTGTGGGTATCTAGGATTTGGGCTAGGGGTTTTGATGCAAATATTTTTCTATAGAGAGTCAAAATTTTTAGTTAGACTTGTAATTTGACTCAACTAATTTGTTTAGGGGCTTCATTTTTAAACAAATTAGGCTCCCACTATTTTCTTGGATCCCTACGCTCTATTGGCAGAGCTGCAAAAATCTCCACGATCATTGATTTTTAGTGGATGGTGCAGTCCCACCGACTGGCTCACCATCTCACCTAATAGTTATTGATGATGGATCAATCGATGAGTGGACAACTCTTGTCCAATATTTCTCTAAACATGATGCACCAAAATCTGATCTCTAATTCATGAAGCTCACCATGCCCAGAATATTGCTTCATTCCTTAGTTAAGCCAAACCCACCATTTGCACAAATTGGATTTCTGATTGGGTCACTCATCATATCAAAAATAATGAGCCCAACCCATCCTCTAATCCATAGCATCTAATGCCTAATAAACATGGTTGGATCTTCTTGGTGCAACTGAACCACTGTGTTCAGCTGAGAATAATTAACCCTAGGAAGGGCCCGCACATCTACAATAGTGGAAGACCTAGGACTTAATATTTTCTTAGGAAGATTTGATTTGGTCTCACAAACTCAACTAGTCATAACATTCATGACTAACCTAGTGGCATGGATTAGCTCAAATTGTCAGCTACCTCAAACCAGAACTAGGTCGACTCAATCAGCTAGGTAAGTGAGATCAGTGGGAGGAATATGTCATTAACTCACCGTAAACCTATTTAGGTCAAGTAGCTTTCAATTAAAGACCACCGGTCATATTTGCCAAACTTACCTTAGACACCGACTTGTCTGACCAGAGCTGATCAGGTTAGCTTACAATTCAGGCTCGAACCACGAAGTCAAATTAGATCTTAACTTGATCGACCATATATGATTGTGAGTCAACCTTGACCCAGAGTTAATCCTATTAGGCTAGTTAAATCTAAGCACTCTTGATCCCACCTAACCAACTCTTGATTTGGTTTGATCAACCGCTAGACCTAATTGAGCTATCCACACCCAAACCCATGATTTATGAAGGTGTCTTAGATCTAAAAATTCATAATTTTAGATCTAATTTTTTCCATAAATTTAATCATAATTAAGTTTAAGGGTTCTATTAGGGATAACCCCACTCCCACCGAAGTTCAGTCTGATGCTCAGGTTGGTGCAACCGGTAGTCACGGAAGGGCTTCAACGGATGAGCCTTAGCTGAACTCCTTCAGTTGGCCGAACTCTTGAGAGACTGAGCTCATTCGGTCAAACTCCTCAGTGGTCGTACCTCGGTCGAACTCCATAGTGGCCAAACTTCTTAGCGGCCGAACTCCTCAGTGGTTGAACTCCAGTCGGATGCCTTCCAGACATCCCCTCGATCGAACTTCTTCAAGAGCCGGACTCCTCCTAGACATCCCCTCGATCGGGCTTCTTCAAGAGCCAGACTCCTCCTAGGCATCCCCTCGGTTGGGCTTCTTCAAGAGCCGGACTCCTCCCAGATATCCCCTCGGCCGGACTTCCTCAAGAGCCGGACTCCTCCCAGACACCTCCTTCGGTCGGATTCCTGGATCCCTCCTTCAGACGGATGCCTTGGGAAGCCAAACTCCTTCCGGGCTCCTTCAGCTATTGTTCCTCCCGGGTGACCATCTCCAGTCATATTCCCTTCGGGAGTCCAAACTCCTCTAAAATGGGTACACATCAAAGCTCTTCAACCCTCCGTTCGATCCCAAGTGGCTCAGTATCAGATGGCTGCAGCCATCACCATCAGTCTGCTGCAAGCGACAGCAATCCGCTCTCAGGCGGCAATGGCTGTCACCATCAACCCGTTGTAGGTGGCACTACAGACGACACCTTCCTCCGAGACTGACTCTGCTGGACCTTAAGTGACCCGCTACCTGACAGCTGCAACTGTCACCATCATGCTCCACCTATAAAAAGGATCCTCTAGATATGCTAACACTTATCTCTAAGCTCTCCTCTCCTTCTCTAAACTCTGTCAAACTCATTCCAGAGCACTCCATTCTTGTTGGCCAGAGCTGACTTGATCGTCGGAGGGTCCTGTCGGATACACCCCCCCCACCGACTCCAGATGGGATTTTATTTTGCAGGTCCCCAGCGATGACCTCATCCACCTCCACTCTAGCTGATTCCGATGATGACCAGAGTTTGCATCAATAGATTGGCACTAGAGAAAGGGCCCCCTCTGCCTCTGAGGTTCCCTTATTCTTAAAGGAGTGCTCAGTAATGACCTCCCTTCTTCCTCTCTAGAATTCTTTCTTAAGAAAAAATGCCACCCCAGGATAGCTTCGACCCGACGATTGGTGGCCTCCATGGCCCGATCCCGTTCAGATCCGTCTACTCCCACTCCAGCTCCAACGATCCAAGTTCCATCTATAGCCGTAGTGGATGTGGAGTAGTTTAACCTGCTCGTTCAGTAGGTTCATGATCTCACAAAAGCGGTGCAGGCGGTGTAGGCCATGCACCAACAGTTTCCAGCACCAGCTCAACCAGTGCGGGATTCTACAGAGCCGTGCGGTCTTGTCCAAGAGCGACCGACTTGGGCTATCCGATCTCTGATTCTTGGAAGGGGGAGGCAAAGGAGGGAGAGCCCTTGCTCGGACCATGGCTTGACCAAAGGTGAAGCATCGCACCCATTCTACTAGAAAATCTTGGAGATCAAAGATCGTGAAGATCTCTTGGATCAAAGGCTCTTAGAAATGAGTCGGTGAATCGAAGAACTTTGTCACACTCCCTCCTCATGTGGTAATGACATTTGCACTGTCCCTCTTTTTTTGTAGAAAATTATGCAGGAACCAATTCTGCCGAACTTCAAGCTCCCGTAGTTCGAGAGTTACGATGGAACCACCGATCTGGTCGACCACTTGGAAGCCTTTCGGACAATGATATTACTCCATGGTACGCCAGACGCTATCTTATGCCGGGCTTTCTCCTCTACCTTTAAGGAAGCTAGCAGGAATTGGTACTCAGCACTCAAGCCAAGTACCATCTTATCATTTGACCAGATGAGTCAATAGTTCGTAGCCCACTTCGTCAGTAGTAGGCGACTGCACCGAGGTTCGGATTTCTTGATGGCCGTTAGGCGGAAGGAGGGAAAACCCATCCAGGCTTATGTCACCCAATTTAATGCTGCCGCGTTGGAAGTCCGAAACCTGGACCAGTCAGTGGCCATGGCCATCCTCAAGGATGGCCTTCAGAAGAATGACTTACTGTTCTCTCTGAAAAAGAAGTATCCTAGGAATTTTGCTGACATGCTAGCTCGGGCCGAAGGGTATGCTCGGGCAAAGGTGGCCTTCAAGGCCAAGGATGATGAAGCCAATGGCAAGTGGCAAATTGACGAGCCGGGCAGGCCCATCGAAGAAGGTAAGCGAAATGAAGCTCGACCACGTTCCCAAACTCCTTTCGATCGCAGGCGAGCCCAAACTCTCCCTCAGACCCTGAGGTGGGCAAACCCCAATGGAAGGGCATGCTGAGGTTCTCCCCAGTGCCGAAGTTCTCCCTGACGAAGATTTCACAACTATGCCCCCCTTAACGCTCCGAAGACCCAAGTGCTGATGAAAATCAGAAAACAACTTTTGAGGCTGGAGAGGATGCATTCCCGCCCTAGCAAGCGTGATCCCAACAAGTTCTATCTTTATCATCGTGACCATGGCCATGATATTGAGGAGTGCATCCAACTCCAAGATTAGATCGAAGAGCTCATCAGGCGAGGTAGACTCGGTCGATTCCTATGGAGATGGCCTGAAGAGTGGGAGGGTCGATTGAGGGCGTTACCACCAAGTGAGGAGAACCAGCAAGAAGATCGACCGCCTCTCGGTGTCATTAATATTATCTCAGGGGGACTTCAGCAAGGGGAGGCCAGCAGATCCGAGGGACCGATGAAGATGTGGAGGATCATAGAACCCATGGCCTTCACCAAGGCGGATGGTCAAGGGATCCAATTTTCGCATAATGATGCGGTTGTAATTTCTTTGAACATTGCTGACTATGATGTACGTCGCATTTTGGTGGATAATGGATGCTCGGCCGACATATTGTTTTACGATGCCTTCTCGAAAATGTCCTTACCCAATGACCGCTTGGGGCCTATGAATTTTCTACTGGTAGGATTCACTGGCGATGCCATACCGATCGAAGGCATAATAACTTTGGCTGTGACAGTGGGGCAACACCCAAAATTGGCCAAAGCGTATGTCGATTTTCTAGTCGTAAGGACTCCGTTTGCCTATAATGCCATTCTAGGCCAACTTGGTCTAAATGCACTTCGGATAGTAGTGTCAACCTATTATTTGAAGATGAAGTTTCCGACGAGCCGCAGGGTCGGAGAGGTCAGGGGAGACTAGGCTCTGGCAAGGCACTGCTACTCAATCGCCCTACACGAGGAAAAATCATCGGAACCTTATCTTGTTGATGGACTGGATGTCCATGACGACCTCACTAAGGAGTGGGGCGAGCCTATGGAGGACATTGTCTCTATGTCCTTAAATGATGGAAACTTGGAGCACGCAGTGCAGATCGGCTCCAACTTGGTAGACGAGGTTTGGGAGCAACACATTACCTTCCTCAGAAGAAATGTGGATGTCTTCGCCTGGACCCCAGTAGACATGCCGGGGATTGATGCCGAGGTCATGGAACATCGGCTGGCCGTCGATCCGAGGTATCGATCGATAAAAGAGAAGATGCACCACCATGCCCGGGAGAGGCAGAAAGCAATCATCGAAGAAGTGGACAAGCTCCTCAAAGCCAGACTCATCCGGGAGGTTAATTATCCGACCTGTGTCTTGAACGTGGTCCTCGTCAAAAAGATGAACAATAAGTGCAGGATGTGCTTTGACTTCAAAAAGTTGAACAAGGCCTGCTCGAAAGATAGCTACCCTCTACCCAGGATTGATCAACTGGTGGATGCGATCTCGGGCCATGAGCTCCTCACCTTCATGGATGCCTTTTATGGTTATAACCAGATCTGGATGGCACCCGAGGATGAAGAGAAGACCGCTTTAATCACTAATAGTGGTCTTTATTATTATAGGGTTATGCCCTTTGGACTCAAAAATGCAGGGGCAACGTACCAGCATTTGGTCAATAAGATCTTCAAGGAGCAGATCGACCGCAACATGGAGGTATACGTGGATGACATGCTCGTCAAAAGTCGGACTTTAACAGACCATCTCATCGACCTTAAAGAGACCTTCGATGCACTCAGGAAGCACAAGATGAAACTGAACCCGACCAAGTGCGCCTTTGGTGTGACCTCCGAGAAATTTCTGAGGTTCATGGTGTCGAGACGTTGAATCAAAGAAAACCCCAAGAAAATCTGAGCCAATCAGGAGATGACCACTCCAAAGATGATCAAGAAAGTTTAGCACCTAATCGTAAAGGTGGCGTCCCTAAATTGCTTTGTCTCAAGGTCAGCCAAATGATGTGTGCCCTTCTTTCGAGTTCTCAGGCAACCTAAGAACTTCTGTTGGATGGTAGAGTGCCAACAGGCATTCAAGGAGCTTAAAAACTATCTCGGCTCACTCGCACTATTGACGAAGCTTGAATCTGGAGAAGAATTATTCCTGTACCTAGCCATCTCCTTGGTTGCCCTAGCGGTAGTCCTGGTCAACGAAGAAGCAAAGATGCAGCGATCGATCTAATACGTGAACCGAATCTTGAGGGATGTGGAGATTAGGTACTTTAGGTTAGAAAAACTAATTTACTCTCTTCTAATTGTTGCCAGAAGGCTCCAACTTTATTTTCAGGAGCACACCATAACAGTCCTCATGGACCAATCAATAAAAGCAGTCCTTCATCGAGTGAACGCTTTCGAAAGAATCACAAAATGAGCAATCGAGCTCATAGAGTTCGACATCAACTATCAGCCCTGACCATCGATCAAGGCCAAGATACTGACAGATTTTGTATTAGAATGCACCATTCCAGTCGAAACTGAGCTTGAATGGAATGAGATCGATGCCCTCCTATCATAGCCAAACCTCTCTGAGGAAAGCACCGACCTCTCTGAAGGCTCCTGGGCTCTGCACGTGGATGGTTCATCCAACTCCACTGGAGTTGATGCGGGACTGGTCTTGGTCTACCCCGAGGGAGTCATCACCGAGAATGCACTATGCTTCGAGTTGTCCGCGACCAACAATGGGGTCGAATACAAAGCGCTGATCATTGGATTAAAAATAGCAAGGGAATTAAAAGTAGATCGACCTCAAGTCTACAGCAATTCTTAGCTGGTGGTTGGCTAGGTTAACGATAGCTATGAAGCGCAGGAGGAAAGCATGGTAAGATACCTTGAGAATGTGAGGGATTTGACTCTAGCCTTTGATGGTTTTGGCATTCAATAGATTTCGAGGGTCAAAAATACAAGAGCCGATCTTCTCTCTAAGTTGAACACTTCAGCCCCGGTCGAACTGCCCAAAGAAGTATTTTTGGAGACTCTGAAATGCCCAACCCCAGAGGAACCTCAGGTCGTCTTGCAGACAGAATTCAAACCAAGCTGGATCGATCCATTGGTTGCTTACCTCAAGGAGAAAATCCTTCCTCATAACCTGAAAGAAGCTTGGAAACTAAAAAATCAGGCCTCCCGCTACGTTTTACATGAAGGCAGATTGTATAAGAGGTCATACTCTCTCTCGCTGCTGAGATATCTCTGACCTTCAGAGGCCGATCTCACACTATGGGAGGTGCATGAAGGATTCTACGAAAGTCACATAGGAGCCAGGTCCCTGTCGCAAAGACTACTTCGGTAAGGGTACTACTGGTCGACCTTTTTTCATGATTTCATGAAATATGTGAAGAAGTACGATCACTGTCAGAAGAATGCCAGTGTACAAAGGAAGTCAGCATTTGAGCTTGCCCCACTAAGCACACCTTGGCCATTTGCACAGTGGGGAATGGATATACTCGGCCCCTTCCTGATGGCATCCGGACAGTGGAAGTTCCTCCTGATCGCGATCGACTATTTCACCAAGTGGATCGAAGCCGAACCACTAACGAAGATTACTGAGGCCAAGGTGAAAGACTTCATCTAGAAGTCACTAGTCTGTCAATTCAGCCTGCCTCAAACCCTTATAACCGATAATGGGTGACAGTTCATTGGGATAAGGTTCGCCAAGTTCTGCCAAGAACTAAACATCTCCCACTGCTTCACATCGATGGCTCACCCATAGGCCAATGGGGAAGCTGAGGTGACCAACCAGACCCTGCTATAAGATATCAAAAGGAGGCTCAATAGGACAAAGGGTCCTGGGTGGACGAACTCTACCACATCCTCTAGGCATACCGAACTACGCAGAGGATGTCGATTGGGGAAACACCCTTTGTCTTGGCCTTCGGCATGGAGACAGTTATCCCGATCGAGCTCAAGCTCCCATCTGCATGAGTCATGGGCTTCAACGAGCAGTACAATCCTCAGGACCTCAGGGTCAACCTCGACCTACTGGAAGAAAAAAGGAAGGAAGTCTGCATCAGGATGGTAGCCTATAGATGGAAGGTGGCTCGGTACTACAACTCCAGAGTTAGAAACAAGATGTTCAGAGTGGAACACTTAGTGATCTGGTGAGCCACTGTCTCTCAGCCTCAGAGTCAGAGAAAGATCGCCCCTAATTGGGAAGGCCCATATGAAGTGGTGGAGGACATCCGACCCAGTACTTATCGCCTGAAGGAGCTCGGAGGGATGACGCTTCCACGACCATAGAACTCAAAAAATTTGAGGATGTATTACGAGTAATCTTCCTTCAATAAAGCTGCTTCATTTCTACAATATTATTCCTTAGTGCAAAAACTATATGGTGATAGGGATGAAGCAGTCAATAGTTGTCGTGTTAGGAATAGGAGGAGAACCTCATCCTAACACGAGCAGGTCAAAGATCTTTAAACTCGACTGCAAGAGATAAGATCTTCCCCAAGCACCCACGTCAACCTCAAAAGTAGGAGATAAGATCTCCCTCGAGGCAACCTCGACCGCAGGAGGTTGGATCTCCCCTGAGGGTCCTGGCCAATTTCGACTGTAGGAGATAAGATCTCCCCCAAGGTGACCTCAACCGTAGGAGATAAGATCTCCTCCGAGCGTCCGCATCAACCTCAGCCGCAGGAGATAAGATCTCCCTCGAGGCAACCTCGGTCATAGGAGATAAGATCACCTCTAAGGGTCCGGGCCAACCTTGGCTGCAGAAGATAAGATCTCCTCCGAGGCGACCTTGGCTGCAATAGATAAGATCTTCCCCGAGCACCCGCATCAACCTCGACTATAGGAGATAACATCTCCCCTAGGGCAAACTAGGCTGCAGGAGATAAGATCTCCCCTGAGGCAACCTCGGCTATAGGAGATAAGATCTCCGTTGAGCGCCCCGCATCAACCTTGACCATAGGAGATAAGATCTCCCCCGAGGCAACCTCGGCTGTAGGAGATAAGATCTTCCTTAAGGGTCCGGGCCGACCTCGACTGTAGGAGATAAGATCTCCCCAAGGGCAAACTTGACTGCAGAAGATAAGATCTCCCCCGAGACAACCTCAGCTGTAAGAGATAAGATCTCTCCCGAGCGCCCACATCAATCTCGACCGCAGGAGATAAGATCTACCTCGAGACAACCTCGGCTGTAGGAGATAAGATCTCCTTGAGAGTTCGGGCAACCTCGACTGTAGGAGATAAGATCTCCCCGAGTGCCCGCATCAATCTCGGCTATAGGAGATAAGATCTCGTTTGCGGCAAACTCGACTGTAGGAGATAAGATCTCCCTCAAGGAAACTCAGCTACAGGAGATAAGATCTCCCCCGAGCGCCCGCATCATCCTCGATCGTCGGAGATAAGATCTCCCCCGAGACAACCTCGACTGTAGGAGATAAGATATCCCCTGAGGGTCCGGGCCAACCTCGACTGTAGGTGATAGGATCTCCTTCGAGGCAACCTCGGCTGTAGGAGATAAGATCTCTCTCGAGGCGACCTTGACTGTAGGAGATAAGATCTCCATCGAGCACCCATATCAACTTCGACTGTAGGTGATAAGATCTCCCTTGAGGACCTCAGTCGTAGGAGATAAGATCTCCCCTGAGGGTCCAGACCAATCTAGCTGTTAGGAGATAAAATCTCCCCCGAGGTAACCTTGGTTGCAAGTAGATAAGATCTTACCCGAGCGCCTGCATCAACCATGATCGTAGGAGATAAGATCTCCCCCAAGGGTCCGGGCCAACCTCGACTGCAGGAGATAAGATCTTCTCTAAGGCAACCTCGGCTGTAGAGAGATAAGATCTCCCCTGAGCGCCCGCATCAACCTTGACTGTAGGAGATAAGATCTCCATCGGGGCAAACTTGGCTGCAGGAGATAAGATCTCCCCCGAGGCAACCTCGGTTGTAGGAGAAAAGATCTCCCCAAGCATCCGCATCAACCTCGACCACAGGAGATAAGATCTCCCCCGAGGCAACCTCGGCAGTAGGAGATAAGATCTCCCCTGAGGTCCGGGCCAACCTCGGCTGCAAGAGATAAGATCTCCTCCGAGGCAACCTCGACTGCAGGAGATAAGATCTCCCCCGAGGCAACCTCGGTGGTAGGAGATAAGATCTCTTTTGAGTGCCCGCATTAACCTCAAAAGCAGAGATAAGATCTCCCCGAGGCAACCTCGGCCGCAGGAGATAAGATCTCCCCGAGCATCTGGGCCAACCTCGACTGTAGGAGATAAGATCTCCTCCGAGGCAAACTCGGCTGTAGGAGATAAGATCTCCCCTGAGGCAACCTTGGCTATAGGACATAAGATCTCCCCCGAGCATTCGGCTAACCTCGACTGTAGGAGATAAGATTTTTCCCAAGGCAACCTCGGCTGTAGGAGATAAGATCTCCCCCGAGTGCCCACATCAATCGAAAGCGGAGATAAGATCTCTCCCGAGCAACCTCGGCCATAGGAGATTAGATCTCCCCTGAGGGTCTCGGCCAACCTCGACTGCAGGAGATAAGATCTCCCCCGAGGCGACCTCGCTGTAGGAGATAAGATCTCCTCCGAGCGCTCGCATCAATCTCAGTCGTAGGAGATAATATCTCTCTCGAGGCAACCTCGATCGTAGGAGATAAGATCACCTCTGAGTGCTCGGCCAACCTCGGCTGCAGGAGATAAGATATCCTCCAAGGCGACTTCGGCTGTAGTAGATAAGATCTCCCCCCGAGCGCCCGCATCAATCTCGACTGTAGGAGATAAGATCTCCCCGAGCTCCCGCATCACCTCTGCAGGAGGTAAGATCTCCCCCGAGGCTACCTCGGCTGCAGGAGATAAGGTTTCCCTGAGGGTCTGGGCCAACCTCGATTGTAGGAGATAAGATCTCCCCCAAGGCAACCTCGATGTAGGAGATAACATCTCTCCCGAGCGTCCGTATCAAAACCTTGGCCGTAGGAGATAAGATCTCCCCAAAGGCAAACCTCGACCGTAGGAGAAAAGATCTCTCCTGAGGGTTTGGGCCAACCTCGACTGCAGAAGATAAGATCTCCTCCGGCGGCAATCTCGATTGCAGGAGATAAGATCTCCCCGGAGTGCCCGAGTCAACCTCGATTGCAGGAGATAAGATCTCCCTCTAGGCAACCTTGACTGCAGGAGATAAGATCTCTCCTGAGGATCCGAGCCAACTCGGCTGCAGGAGATAAGATCTCCTCCGAAGCGACCTCAGCTGTAGGAGATAAGATCTCCCCCGAGCGCCCACATCAACGTCGGCTGTAGGAGATAAGATCTCCCCTGGGGCAAACTCGACTATTAGGAGATAAGATCTTCCCCTGGGGCAATCTAGGCTGTAGGTGATAAGATCTCCCCCGAGCGCCCTCATCAACCTCTGCTGTAGGAGATAAGATCTCCCCCGGCAAACTAGGCTGCAGGAGATAAGATCTCCCCCGAAGCAACCTTGACTGTAGGAGATAAGATCTCCCCCGACACCTGCATCAACCTCGACCGTAGGAGATAAAATTTCTCTTGAGGCAACATCGGCTGTAGGAGATAAGATCTCCCTTGAGGGTTCCAGGCCAACCTCGGCTATAGGAGATAAGATCTCCCCCGAGTGCTCGCATCAACCTCGACTGCAGGAGATAGACCTCCCTAGAGCGTCTGCATCAACCTCGACCGTAGGAGATAAAATCTCCCCCGAGGCAATCTCGACCGTAGGAGATAAGAACTCCCCTGAGGGTCCGGACCAACCTCCACTGCAGGTGATAAGATCTCCTCCGAGGCAACCTCAACTATAGGAGATAGGATCTCCCCCGAGGCGACCTCGACTGCAGGAGATAAGATCTCCCCCGAGAACCCGCATCAACATCGGCTGCAAGTGATAAGATCTCCCGAGGCAACCTCGCCCATAGGATAAGATCTCCCTGAGGGTCTAGGCCAACCTCGACGTAGGAGAAAAATCCCCCAAGGCAATCTCAGTTACAGGAGATAAGATCTTCCCCGAGCGCCCGCATTAATCTCGACCGCAGAAGATAAGATCTCCTTTGAGGCAACCTCGACCGTAGGAAGATAAGATCTCCATAAGGGTTCGGCCAACCTCGATTGTAGGAGATAAGATCTCCCCTGAAGGCGAACCTCGGCTATAGGAGATAAAATCTTCTCCGAGCGCCCGTATCAACCTCGGCTGTAGGAGATAAGATCTTCTCTCGGACAAACTCGGCTGCAGAGATAACATCTCCCCCAAGGCACCTCGGCTGCAGGAGAAAAGATCTTCCCTGAGCATCCGCATCCAACCTCGGCCGTAGGAGATAAGATCTCCCTCGATGGCAACCTCGGCCGTAGGAGATAAGATCTCCCCTGAGGGTTTGGGCCAACCTGGCTGCAAGAGATAAGATCTCCCCTGAGCAACCTTGGCTGTAGGAGATAAGATCTCCCCTAAGGCAAACCTCGGCTGTAGGTGAATAAGATCTCCCCCAAGCGCCCGCATCAACCTCGGAAGTAGGAGATAAGATTCTCCCCTGAGCAACCTCTGACCGAGGAGATAAGATCTCCTCGAGCATCCGGCAACCTCGACTGTAGGAGATAAGATCTCTCCCAGGCAAACTCGGCTGCAGGAGATAAGATCTCTCCCGAGGCAACCTCGACTATATGGACATAAGATCTCCCCGAGCATCCGATCCAACCTCGACTATAGAAGATAAGATCTCCCTCGAGGCAACCTCGGCTGTAGGAGATAAGATCTCCCCCGAGCACCCTCATCAACCTTGAAAGCAGGAGATAGGTGTTAGATATATGTGCCCTAGAAGCCAGAATTGGCTGACACTTGTTAATACACTTCTAGGGGCAAAATTATAATTTTGACTATAATCAATAAAATGGGTTATTTTCTATCACATCTGTGATTTTAGTGTCTTGTGATACATCCTTTGAGTTAATGGCTAATGATAATTCATATTTTCAAGAGTTGAAAATTTAAGACATGATAATCATTATTTAACTCATAAACAGCTTCCGACCATAGGATCATCACGAGGATGGTGATTGATCCGGAGGTTGGTGTACGAACGCTTTCCTTTAGTAGATGAGTCTTGAGTCTACGGTTGGAGGACACTGGAGCGAAAGCATAGGTACCCGTTAAGAGAAGAGGGCACTGAGCGTGACCACTCGAGTAGTCATTAGGAAGTCTACCTTTCTCGTTAATGACTGACTCGATGCTGCAGTAGTGGTGTTCTGGTTTCATCCTCTCT